>CABHPQ010141253.1:0-10056 GCA_902168405.1 Peromyscus aztecus
CGGGCAGTCCCTGGGGCACACTCAGCTCATGTTCCATCCTGGAGCCTTGCAGGGGCTTTGAGCTCTCACTGACTTCTGCCCAGGAAATCGAAGCACCCGAAGTGGGGGCCAGACGATAGGGCTGAGCAGTCTGCTCACATCGGACGGTGCGATGCTCACATCGGACGGTGCACAGTCAGATGCAAGCAAAGCGGTGCAGACCCGCAGCCCAGGCCAGTCTGCGCCCGGGAGCCGTGTGACTTCACTGGTCCAGGGGAGATCACTTTCCCCCTCGACATTCCAGGCTTGTGAGGAGACGACATCACATCTGTGACACACCTCCCTAGAGACTGAGCTCTGCCTACAGATTAGAGTCACGGAGTGCGTGGGTGGGCGGGAGGACATGAGAGCCAGACATGGAGGTCAGAGAAGGAAGGAGTCAAGGGGATTCCCCACCATGCTGTGGGTCATGACCGGGAGGACACATGGGACAAGGAAGAGAGGCTGGGGGGCAGAGTCACAAGCCACGCGGAGTCTGCTGCCTTCCCCGAAGCTGCCCTACACACTGCAGAGGTGGCAAACAGGACAAGCAAGAGTCCTGTGGCAGCAGTATCTCCAAGATTCTAGTGGAAACAGCTTGAGAGACAAGAGTCAATGGGTCCTCTTAAAGGGTTCTGGGATGGTAGGTAGACACAGATTGCCTTCTGGGAGTCCAGCATGACCCAGGAAACATTCCTTTCAACAAGGAGAGAAAAGAGGTCCGCCTTCAGGGAACTTCTACCCTGCCTTAGCTATGTCTAATTCAGCCTTGTTGAAAACCACAGTGTTTCTGCACTCAGGGAAGCCCCAGTTCCGGAGTCTTCCTGTCAGGAGGTGCGTGTGCATTTGTGCCATTGACGCCTTCGTGGTTTCTATTAGACCCTCCGGGCTGCTGGTGGAGACAGGCCTGCCCTTGGGGAGCTCCTGCTTCTGCTTCGGGCCGCCACAAAAGTCATGCAAGAGTCCTTGTTCCTGCCTTCAGACGTGTCCTCTATCTTCAGGGAGCCCAGTGTCTGGGAGTGTTTGTACCTACGAGTACCCGGACAGAGACACACACACGTGCACAAGTGTGAATGTGGACCTTATTCTAGCTTCTCGGCACCCACTCTTTGCCCTTGCCCCCTCCCTGTGCCACAGGAGGGAAGAACAGTCTTCACGGGGTGGACAGAAGATGCGCAGTTGGATCCTGGGAAGGGAGTCTTTCCTAGAAGTGTTTCTGGGAATCTGGGAAATAGAAAGAGGATGGAGAGAGGCAAGAAGGCCACCTCGTCTTGTCTAGGGGTGGTTGGACTCACTGTCCCAAACAGCTGGACTGCATCTAGCTTCCAGACATTCTTGTCCTGATCCATGATTCACCCAAGCCTCACATGTCAGTTGAGAGGCAGAACATGGGTATTCACCTGGGGTGCATAAGCGCTCCCACATGCATGTACATAGCTCCAAGACACATGGGAGAGGGCATCAGGATCATGAGTTAGCAGGAGCCACGTTCTTCCTCCATCAGACCTGCCTGCCTGTCACTACTGATACAGCCGTGGAGGGGTGGTCCAGTTCATCATGAGTCACCATGACTCAGTCTCCCTGCCTGGAAGCTCACTTCAGCTTCAACGTTTCTCTGCAGGTTCAGTGAGCCAGCTGGGAGTCAGAGGGCAGACAGCAGAGGACAGGGACTGTCCAAGTCCCACGAATTCCTTTTGAGGGATGGAAACCTCCAGAAAAGGAGAAGAAAAGGCTGGGCAGGAAAAATGTCTGGGAAAGAGGAAGTGGGGAATACATGGCATTTCTTTATCAAGTAGGAAGTCCCTGAAGCCAGAGGTATGACTGTGTCTCCCTCAGACTGGGGTTCCCTGAAGATAGAGCTACAACTGTCTCCTTCAGACTGGGGCTCTCAAAGGATGGGCCTGTGTCTCCCTCAAGCTGAGGCTTCCTTGGGATGGGGCCGTGTCTTCCCTCAGACTGAAGGTAAGGCTGTGTCTCCCTAGGCCTGAGTCTCTCAAGAAGCAGGGGGAAATCTCCCCTCATCCACTGTGAATTCCACTAACCCGGGAACCATACTTCTGCATCAGTCAGTCAGGATCGAATCTACTTCGGTGTCTGAAACACAAGTCATCCATCATCTACAAGATCATTTCAGGTTTTCAGGCTCATTATGGGTGGAGACTTTCCTTTCCATATACCACCCTCCTGAGGAAGCACAGTCACTGTCCATGAGTACCAGCTCTATCCAGGGCACCACTCCACTGGGTGGTCCCTCTCACAGCACAGCCCCACACTCTCATGCTAAATCACTAATGCAGACAAGACAGGGAAGATCCACAGGATATGTGTGCAGGGCCTGGGGATTAGGCGGTCCAACTTTGAGAGCAGCCGTTTTATACCAATATCTCAGGCCCTGTGCCCTCAACTGGAGGGAGGGTCTTCAGGGCCATTTGAAAATGAAGACATGCTGGGTCAGACAAGCCTGGACACCTATGTCTATGACCTGGAAAGGTCAGGCAAGGCAGGATCTTATCTCCATGAGTCCAAATCTGCATGGGAAGTGGGTATTTCAATACTTCTTCCTTATTCTCAGCATCAGCTCTTGGGGCCAGAGAAGGGAAACCCCAGCAATGTGCCAATGAGAGAGTATGGTCTACCTCAGAAACAGACCGGCCTGGGGATCCCTCTCCATACCCAGCCCTCCCCCCAACCTCCTCTCTGGTTCTCATCTCCTAGACCCTTTTCAAGGAGTAGAAACCAGGGCCATGTCGAGGCTGGGGCTGGGGTGGCCACACTGGAAAGAAAGGATTTATTTTTATTGGTTGGTTTGTGAGGTAGAATCCAGGGTTTTGCTCATACCAGGCAAGCACTCTACCACTGATCTTCACTGCTAGCCCTAAAAGAAAAGGATTCTGGGTCCTCCTTGTCTCACAGACAGTCCCAACTCTGGGATACCTGGTACTTCTCCAGCTACCACTGAGAACTGAACCTGCTGAGGTACACTGAGACAGCCCCACTTTTCAGACAGGGAGACGAAGGCCGGTGGCTTCTGCAGAATCTGGACAGATCCTGCCCTACAGTGACCCAGGCAGGCGTGCGGTTGACACCCACACCGCCTGAGTCAGGGTGGCCCTTCTCCCAGCCGGACCATGACCTCCCTGAGATCAAGGGTCAGGGCTTGTCTCCAGCTTTCCCAGAAGAGCTTGCTAAGGAGTGGACTGAACAAAAGCCAGAAGAGTGCAGAGCCTAGGGTGCGATTCTGCAGGCCTTGAACCTGAGTAGTCTAGCTCCGAGACGGTACCTCTGGGCTCCTTCTTGGCCCCCTCCACACATACCCTTGACTCCTGGCAGCCCCAGATCCCCAGTACCTCATCAGGAAGGATCTGTGGTGGTTCAGGCAGATCCACTACACTCAAGGCAGAGTGAGCCACGGCGGGAAGTCCTCAGCCTCAAACAGGGGCCCCCTCCTCCAGCTAGCAGAGGACTGAGCAGAAGCTCACATGCTTGACCCTGACCCCTGGGCCTCGACCTCTTGGCTGCTTTCCGTGGCCAGGTTTCTCCTCTCTCACCCTAACCCTGAAATCATCCCTCTTTCCAAGACAGTCCTCACTCTGGCCAGATGTCCCAGCCCAGGCTCATCCCCCAAAAACACATGCCTTGCATTACAAGTCTCACCTCAACCTCTCTCTGCCTACACTCTGGAACTGTCTGGGCCACTGGGCTCTCCACCCGCTCTGTGAAGCTCTAACCCCCTCAGGAGAGCTGGAAGGGTCTCTGCAGAGGCTGCCGGGATGGGCAATAAGCCAGCTTTCCCGTAACTTGGCATGCCTCTGTCTTCCAGGAAATCCCTGTTCTTCTATCTGTGCCTGCTGCCACCCTGTGCCATCCCTCAGGGCAGTGAGCCACTTAGGTGTGCTTCCCACTTCCCATCATGTGGGTGAGGACATAAACTGTCTTATCAGATGCCAAGACTTGCACAAACAGAAAAAAAGTGACAGAGTCATCCGTCGTCGAGTTCACACTACGGGATCTAGAGGGAGGCTCGCGGGCGGGACCTGAGGCTCTGGCTGCTAGTGCTATTCCACATACCTTTGGGTTGGGGTGGCTTTTCTTCTTAACTGTTAGTGGTGTTAAGGCAGACAGAACGTGAAGTTTCCCCGCTTTAACCATTTGGAAGTGTGGCTCAGTGACACAAAGCATGTCCCCCTCTTGCACAACCCTCACCACCGTCCCGCTCCAGACTTCGTCTTGCAAAACCGAAACTCTTCCCATTCAACCTACCTCCCCAGCCTCCAGCAACCTCCAGTCACTTTCTGGGTCTCTGTACTGGACAACTCTAGGGGCCTCATTCAGACAGGATTATAAAAACCATCCTCTTGTGAATGGCTAACTCCATTTCTTGTAATGTCCTTGAGGTTCATCTAGGTTTTAGCCTGTGTCAGAATTTCTCTCTTTTTTAAGGTTGAATTATACTCCATTGGTAACCACTGATAAGTTGCCCTTTCTCCTGTAAACAACCTCCCACCATGCTCTGGCAAGAAACCCTAACTGAACTCAGTGGGCCATACACAAAGAGCAGACACAGGGCTGCAGAGATGGCGCTGTGGTTAGGCCCACTTCCCGCTCTTGCAGAGGACCTGGACTCAGTTTGCAGAATGCAACTGCTTTCAACTCCAGCTCCAGGGCATGTGATGCCCACTTCTTCTGGCCTCTCTGGTACCGGCAGGCATGCGGTGCAAATACACACACACTCAGACTCTCAACACTCACGCACAAAGTAAGTAAATTAAATAAATAAATCATTTTTAAAAATCATCATAAAAGAATAAAAGGGAGACGGGGGGGGGGGGGCCCCCCCCCGGCGCACACCTTTAATCCCAGCACTCGGGAGGCAGAGGCAGGCGGATCTCTGTGAGTTCGAGGCCAGCCTGGGCTACCAAGTGAGTTCCAGGAAAGGTGCAAAGCTACACAGGGAAACCCTGTCTCGAAAAACCAATAAATAAATAAATAAATAAATAATAATAAAAGGGAGACTAGATGAGAAAAGTTCCAGAGAGAGAGAGAGAGAGAGAGAGAGAGAGAGAGAAAGGGGGATAGAGGAGAGAGAAACGAAATGAGAGGAGTGGAAACGACTAAAATTCATTATCTAGATAAGTGCATGAAATTATCAAACAATTCATCTTTTTTAAAAAGAAAAAGGGATGCAAATGCCACTGCCCCGGATAAACATGCTGAATCACAATCTGGGAGTAGTCTGTGTTTTAACAAATTTTCCAGGTAGTTCTGACTCACTGTCCTAAATAAATGATAAATCATATAGTATTCATGGATTAGAAGGGCTAAATATTACAAAGATGTTCATTCTTTCAAGTGTCCACTGGTAGATGAATGAATAACAAAATGTAATACATTAAAAAAAAAAAGTCCCATTGCCAGGATACACCCATTTTCTTGCTCCATCTCAGCCATTTTTTCTTTTAACCCAAGTCCTTGAATGCTTGGCAAACACTCTACATTGAGCTATATGTCCAGCCCCAAAGAACTTTGTTATTAAGTATTGTTTTAGAAAATAAAAGTAATATATTCTTAGAATAAAAAGACTTAGTAAGTAAAGGCACTTGCCACCAAGACTGACAGTTGGAGTTCCATCCCTGGGACCAACATGGTCCAGCAAGCTGCTCTCCTCATGCATGCTATGGTTCATGTGCACCTACACACACACACACACACACACACACACACACACACACACACACACACCCCTACACATACCCACTAAATAAAATAGAATAAAAATGCTTTTAAATGTATTATCATTATTGTATTGTTTATGTGGATGGCTATTTTGCTTTGCATGTCTGTATCACATGCATGCCTGGTGCTTGTGGAGACCAGAAGAGGGCACCAGAGTCCCCTGGAACCAGAGTTGCAGCAGGTTGTGAGCGGCCATGTAGGTGCTGGGAATCAAACCCAGGTCCTTCGGAAGAGCAGCCATTGCTCTTAACTTATGAGTCATCTCTCCAGGCCCATAAAAAAAATGTTTTAAAGAAATGGGTTAGCCAGGAGTGTTGGCACGCACATTTAATCCCAGCACTCAGGAGGCAGAGGCATGCAAAGCTCTGTAAGTTCCAAGCCAATCAAGGCTACACAGTTAGACTCAAAAAACAAGCAAGCAAGCTCTGCCTGTCCCTTCTTGCTTCCTTCCTCTGCTCATAGAAAGCCATTTCTGGTGAATTCTAGAGACTTCAAGGCAGAATAGCCAAGAGGTTTATATCTATTTTCAATTCATGCTTCCTACCAGTACTTCTCGAACATACATTACACACAAAACATGCTACAACCCGGTATGCTAGGTCCCAGACCCAGGGTTCCTGATCCAGTAACCTAGAGTGGCCCAACATTGTACTGAATATGCGTTCCTGCCATCCCCTCCATGGAGCGGCGGCATCCAAGGACTGTCCTGCCATGTGTGCTTCATGACAGCATCCCAAAGCTGGGCCTCCCTCCCCGGAGGTGCACACTCTGCAGGCAAGCTGCCCATCACAGAGTTATCCAGAACCCTCCTGATACGTTTGATATTGCTTCCGGGTTTTCAGGTTTAGAAACAGAACTATGACAAACCACTTACACATATATCCACTATGAATGCTTCTGACACTTCGGGGGTTTTGGAGGGATTGTTTGTATGTTTATTTTAACACAGGGCTTCTCCAACTCAGAATCCTCCTGCCTCAGCTTCCTGAGTGCTAGTATTACAGGCACGTGCCACCATGCCTGGCTTCACTCACCCCTCTGTGTAACTCTCGTTCACACCTCCATCCCTTGGCACGGATCCTTTCAGCTGTCTATGAATTAGTTCTCAGTTTTGCCTCCGTTCCCTTCAAGGCACAATTGCCTTCGTACTTCTGAGGATGCCCACGTTCACACAGTGAGCAGCTGCCCTTTTCACCAGAGCCAATCCAATCAGCAGAAAGAGAACCTTGTTGTCTAGTTTGGATGCAAGAGGACTGGGGCTGGGGTGAGCACTTTCTTCTGCTTACCCATTTGTGACTCCTTTCCTGTTCACAGCTCAATCCAGTTTCGTGTTCTTTGTCTTTGCTGACTTAGAAGAACTCACTTGTCAGCCGGGCGTTGGTGGCACACGCCTTTAATCCCAGCACTCGGGAGGCAGAGGCAGGTGGATCTCTGTGAGTTCGAGGCCAGCCTGGGCTACCAAGTGAGTTCCAGGAAAGGCGCAAAGCTACACAGAGAAACCCTGTCTCGAAAAACCAAAAAGAAGAAAAAGATTGTTCTGCTACTTGGTTATTTGGTTTTAGGTTTTAGGCCCCTGGGCTGAGGGTACAGCTCAGAACATAGGGGGCTGGCCTAGCATGCACGAAGCTCTGGGTTTGGTCACTAGCACCCCATAGACTGCGTGTGGTGATGCACACCTGTCAGCCCCAGTATTCAGGGGGTGGAAGCAAGAGAATCAGAGGCTCAAGGTCAAATTCCACAGTGAATTCCAGGTTAGCCCAGGCTAGAGACCCTATCTCAGAGCAGAGCCCGCATGGGGGAGGGGAGGGAGAGATGGGGTGTCCCCTTTAGAGTAGCTGGGTGTGCTGTTGTGACTCCCTTTGTGGCGCTCCTGACTTTGACATTCTTCCAAAGAATCCTTTTTATTTTTTGGCTAATATTTTCTTCTAGTAATTCTACGATTTCCTTTCTGCATTTGTATCTTTGCTCCGTCTGGGGTTGATTTCAGAAGTGGGGAACCCGCTTTAGTATTTTTCCTAAACAGCCAGCCAGTGATCTGATTTGACTGAATCAATCATCCTTTCTCCTCTGATCCAAAATATCATTCTGGCGTCTATTAAATTTGAAGCTGTCTGTGGCTGTACGTCTGGACTGACTCTGTCCTTTGATCTGTCTGTCTGCTTGTTCTTCTGTGAGTGCCCAGCTCTTTTATTATTTGAGCTTTAGATGACACCCAGAGCACTAGCTGCTTCTAATACTCCTTCAGTCCCAAGTTCTTTCTGCGTGTTTATTTCTCCAGATGAACTTTAATATAATTTGTCAAACTCCAAAGATCTTGTTTTTCACATCTTCTAACAGATGTGATTTTTTTTTTTCTGGTTTCTCAGCTCACAGACAAATTGAAACAAGCCGAGAAGGATGGGGTAGATTGGGGGGGGGTGTCTGCCTGAGGCCCCCAAATGAAGGCTGTACAACTGGCAGCTGACAGGGTGACAGAGTTGATAAAGCAGTCAACAGATTATTTTTTTAATTTATTTATTTTTAGTGCGGTGGTGTTTTGCCTGCATGTGCGTCTGTATTAGAGTGTCAGATCCCCTAGAATTGGTTACAGACAGCTCTGAGCTGTCATGTGGGTGCTGGGAATTGAACCTGGGTACTTTGGAAGAGCAGCCAGTGCTCTTAACCACTGAGCCATCTCTCTAGCCCAACAGATTTGTTTTGTTTTGTTTTGTTTTGTTTTGTTTTTCAAGACAGGGTTTCTCTGTGTAGCTTTGGAGCCTGTCCTAGATCTTGCTCTGTAGGACAAGCTGGCCTCGAACACACAGAGATCCGCCTGGCTCTGCCTCCCGAGTGCTGGGATTAAAGGCGTGTGCCACCGCCACCCGGCCAGATTGTTTTTAAAAGTAGACAGAAGAATAGTGGAAATAAAAACCAGCCCCTGGGAGGCTGAGGCAAAGAACGCCAGTTGGAGACCAGCCTGGGACTTTGTCTCCAAAGAACAAAAATAACTCCCCACCCTGGTCCCCCCCAAAAAAGATGAAAACGTAAAATGTGTCTTCGGCATGAAGCTTTGACTTTCACTGTTACCATGGGGGAACTCTGGACACGACCACAGCCAGGATCACCAGGATCACGAAGACTCACATGTTCCAAAGCCTCTGATTAAGAAAGCCGGGAAGTGCGGTAATACCCACTTCTGTTCCCAAAATCTCTTTTTAAGGTTTCAGATATTAATGTCTGGAAACTAGTATGGAATGGTTCATTCTTGGATGATGACATAAACATGCCAAGTAACTAGGCTCTACAGCTTTTCTGAAAACCCACCTCAAAATTCCACCGTCTTGCCAAGCGCTGGCATTTTGAATTCACTCTGCCTATGGAAATAAGAGTTGAGGAAATGTTCCTAGCCAATGAAAATAGTGAGAAAAATAGT
Source organism: Peromyscus aztecus (assembly GCA_902168405.1). Lineage (NCBI taxonomy): Eukaryota > Metazoa > Chordata > Mammalia > Rodentia > Cricetidae > Peromyscus > Peromyscus aztecus. Next base: position 9,164 of record CABHPQ010141253.1, read on the forward strand.
GAGATTTACCTGTGTCTGATGGCCCCTGAAACAGAGGTTCAGAGAGGTCTTAACAACTTAGGCACAGTCAAGTGAGTACTAGACAAAGAGCCCTCAGCCGGCGTCACTCCCACATGACTTCCAAACTCACCCTCACTGCCACCCTCAAGAAGGCCCGAAGCAGCCAGTATTATTCAAACACCCCTTTGCAAGCCGCCCCCACCCCCTGAACCTGCCTTGCCAAGTGCCCACAGCTAGGCAAGCCCTCACAAAAGTGGCATGTGAAGGAGGGAGGGAGGGAGCGAGATGCCAACCCGGGCCATGGTGGGAAGGGACAAACTAGATTATTTACCTGTCAGGTTCAGAGATCAGGGATTAAGGAAGTGGGGAGGGTGCCCCTGGGACCTAAGAGTACTGCGTGTTACAGCCTCCCTTCTCTTCCAGAACAGACTCTATGTTCACCTTAACACACCCTTGCCAGCAGTGTGGGCAGAGCCCAGCCAGATCCTGGACACCTAAGGGAGTTGGAGCTGTGCAGGTGAGGAAGTGACCGGAGGAGGCACTCCCTTGGGAGGTCCTATCCGGAGGAAAGAGAGGTCAAAGCCCTCTGTGTTTTGCCTCCCCAGGTCCTTACAGGGGCTTCATGGGGCCTGCCTTAGTTGCAGGCAACCAGAAGTGGGAAGTCCGAGGGCCTCCAAGATGAGAGCTCCTGGAGGAATAGTGGTGATCTCTTATGGACAGGGACCAGCGGGTTCAGCCCTCTGTCAGCTCCCAGCCCAGAACCCGCTGTACTATAGGGCAGTGACCCCGTGGACAAGGAAGGCGAGCCAATCGATGCATCCCAGCACCCCGCAAGAGGGGTCTACTATGCGCCAGGGATAGTGCAATTGAGGTGAGAGATTTAAGGGGCCTGG
>CABHPQ010141255.1:0-25991 GCA_902168405.1 Peromyscus aztecus
TCTTCTTCCATCCTTTTAAAATCAATTTTAATCACTCAAGTACATTTAGTCAATTTAACAAGTAGCATATACCACAGTTCTATAGGGCAGTATTGTTTCTTTCTCTCTCTCTCTCTCTCTCTCTCTCTCTCTCTCTCTCTCTCTCTCTCTCTCTGTGTGTGTGTGTGTGTGTGTGTGTGTGTGTGTGCACCACCCACTTCCTTCCAGGCTGGGCATGTCTTCCTAACATCTCAGAAGAAGATACTTTCCTTAAGTGTCCCCTCTTTCTGATCGCTTCTAAGTGTTGCCTACAATTCTATCACGGTTTCTTCTTTCACTGTATTTTCTTTCCTAGGTGATTTTGGAAAAAATTCAAGCTCCAAGTTCCTTGACTGCATGGTTGAGCCTAGCTATCTTTCTAGTACTTTTGGCCATATTCCCTCCTATAACCTCTGATCTTGCCACAAGGATGACTCACTGCTTTCAGAACACAGTCAGGCTATTTCCAAATATATTCTTTCTGTTTTTGTCATGCTGTTTTCTTCTCCCACAATGCACTGTCCTGTTCCACCTGGGCATACCCCCCTGTACCCAAAATCCCAAAGCTTTTATTTATGGCTTTATTGAAGCTTAAATTCCAAAGTTCTAAACTATACAGTTGGATACATTTTTAGATGTACAGATATTTATAATAAAACCATTACCTCTTTCAAAATATCTGCCATGCTCAACCTACTTTGTCTCATTACAGAGTGAGATAGGGATAAGAGGTTTTGGTATGCTACCATACACTAGGATGAATACATATATTCACTAGGGTGAATGCAGATTATGATACTATATGACGTATTTTAAGAAGATAGGAGTTTGAGTATTTTAACTGTAAATGATAAATGAATAGACAGATATACAGTATGTGGGTTTTTTCTTTTCTTTTTGCTTTTGTTTGTTTCTTTTTTAAAGATAGGGTCTCACTATATAATCTTGGCTGCCCTGTAAACCACGCTGGCCTCAAATTCATAGAGATTTATCGGCCTCTGCCTCACAAGTGCTCGAAATGTGTAGCACTTATATCAGCTACTGGGATACCACGCTGTTCTGGAATTCACTATATAGACCAGACTGTCCTTGAACTCACAAAGATCCACCAGCCTCTGCCTCCCTAGTGCTGGGATTGGTGGTGATATATTGTGTACTCTAATAAACTTGCCTGAGGATCAGAGGACAGAGCCAGCCACTAGATTAGACAAAGGTCAGGCAGTGGTGGCACATACCTTTAATTCCAGCACTTGAGATCTCATGCCTTTGCTTGGGAAGCACACACGCCTTTAATCCCAGGAAGTAAGATGGCAGGACACAGAAAGCTATATAAGGCGTGAGGAAACAACAGGAACTCACTTTCTTTAGGCTGAAGATTTCATAGAGGTAAGAACTAGTGGCTGGCTGTTCTGCTTCTCTGATCTTTCAGCTTTCACCCTGATACTTGACTCTGGTTTTTTTTTTAAAATTTTTATTTATTTATTTATTTATTTTATTTATTTTGGTTTTTCGAGACAGGTTTAGCTTTGCGCCTTTCCTGGAACTCACTTGGTAGCCCAGGCTGGCCTCAAACTCACAGAGATCCGCCTGCCTCTGCCTCCCGAGTGCTGGGATTAAAGGTGTGTGCCACCACTGCCTGACTTGACTCTGGGTTTTTTATTAAAAGACCATCTAAGAGTCGAACAACAGGGATTGAAGGTGTGTGCCACCATGACCTGTGGGAATTTGCTTTCTGATTCCTCTTATCATGGCTCTATTTTTTGCTATGTTTTTATGATGTCTAATTCTCACTGATTTCTGCTCTGGTTTTTGTTTCTTTTCTTTCATTTTCCTTGGTTTAATTTGCTTGGATTTTCTAATTTTTTAAGCAGAAGTTGAAGTCATTGATATGAGATTTTTTTCTTTCTTTTTCCTTTTCTAGGCATTTAGTGATATATATTTCCACCTAAGTATTGCTTTAGCAGCATTACATGAAATTGAAATGTTTTCATTTTCACATAGTTCAAAATAGTTTAATTTCCTCCTTGACCCATGAATTAATTTGGAGAATGCCATTTGTCTTTTGTTTAAAAATGCTATTTTGGGGCTGAAGAGATGGCTCAGAGGTTAAGAGCAATGAGTGTTCTTCTAGAGGTCTTGAGTTCAATTCCCAGCAACCACATGGTGGCTCACAACCATCTGTAATGAGATCTAGCACTCACTCTCTTCTGGCCTGCAAGCATACATGCAGACAGAACAATGGATACATAATAAATAAATCTTAAAAAAATGCTATTTTATTTTTATGATTTATTGTATTTTTAATTATTTGTCTGTGTGGATATGTACACATGTGTGTGGGTGCCTATGAAGTCACAATAGGGCTTCCCTATTGTGTTACTCCCTAGAGCTGGAGTAACAGTAACAAAATTAGTTATGAAATAGCGATGAAAATAATTTCATGGCTGGGATCACTACACCATGAGAAATTGTATTAAAGGGTCGCAACATTAGGAAGGCTGAGAACCACTGCTCTAGCTCCCATTTTTTTTGTTAAGATTTATTTATTTATTATGTATACAATGTTCTGCTTACATGTCTACAGGTCAGAAGAGGGCGCCAGATCTCATTACAGATGGTTGTGAGCCACCATGTGGTTGCTGGGAATTGAACTCAGGACCTCTGGAAGAGCAGTCAGTGCTCTCAACCTCTGAGCCATCTCTCCAGCCCTAGCTCCCATTTTTTTTAAATGTGCGTGCATGATGTGTATTTAGTGTGTGTACGTTTGTGTGTGCATATTCATATTGCAGTGTAGGCAACCTCAGTACAGGTCCTTGGCCTCCACTTTGTTAGAAACAGAATTTCTTGTTTACTGTTGCACATATCAGGCTCACTGGCTGGTGAGCTTCCAGGTTTTCTCCTGTCTCTGCCTCCCAGCTTGCTGTAGGTGTACTGGTTAGAGATTTGCACTACTGTATCCAGCTTTAAAAACACTTTTTTGGATACTTTTATTTTATGTATATGTGTGAGGGTTTGCCCTGCTATGGCATATATTTTCTTCCACCATGTGGCTTCTAGAGGTTGAATGCAGACTGGCTGAAAGCACCTTTACTGGCTGAGTCATCTTCCCACCCCCTTTAATGAGGGTCCTGGGTATTTGAACTCTGGTCCTCATGGTTGCACGACAGAGGCTTTTTCCACTGAGCCATCTCCAGCCCAACTTCCATTTTTGAAAAGGGGGCTGTTCAAAGATCTCTTTATTGCTGATTTCGAACTTGATTTCACTAGGCTAGGGACCTAGAAACCTTTCATAATCTTTATAATCACGACACAGCACTATGGTCTATGTTTGCAAAAAAGCACTTAAAAGGTGTATTCTGATGTCAGGTAGGATGTTTTGTAAAACATGCTAGCATTTTTATTATGAAAGTGCTTTAAATATGTTCCTCTACTGTTCTTGCCTACAGGGTTTCCAATGAAGCTTGTCAGTATCTTTATCGTTATTCCTCAGTATGTAATGTGTCTGCATCTGATTCCTTTTAAGACCTTACTTTTAATAACTGATTTTGAGAAACCTCACTGTGATGAGTCTATACTTTTCATTATTATTATTTTTGTGTTTGAGTTTCATGGAACTTTTTGAATCTGTGGTTCATAAAGTTTTCACCAAAGTTGGAAAATTTTGATCATTATTCACTCACTTATCTTTCTGCTCTTCCTGGTCCACTGGCAACTTCATTTGCATGCTTTTAGGCCATTTGAAGTCATTTCACAGTTGGTGATCCATTTGTTTTAAAAATCCCACTTTCTCACCGTACTTCACTTTGGACAGTTTCAACTGTTAGTTCTTCAGATTCACTGAGTTTCATTTCTGCACCGCTGAGTGGGTTGCTAACCCACCCACTGCTTTTGGTATTTTGTGATTTTAACTTTTTGTTAAACATGGTCATAGTAATTACTTCTATATCCTTGATGGCGGTTTCTAACATCTATGGTAGCTTAGGTCAATTCCTTTGCTGTTTCTTCTCATAACAAGTTGTACTTTTTTTTTTCCAGGCCTAGGACTTTCTGGCTGGATTCATAATGCATAAATTGTGAACTCGATGCTAGGTAATTTTATATTTCATACATATTTTTGGGTTTTTTAATGGGTTATGGTTATTTGTAAATAATTGAGTTCTTTTGGGTGTTTGTGTTAAGATTTGTTAGAGGAGACCACAGCTGTATTTGGTCTAGAGCCAATTAGTTTCTCCTGCTAAAGGAAAAGTCCTTTGTGTCTAGCGTTGGTGACCCCATTGGTCACTACAGATGTCCCAGCCCACTGTTGGGACAGGCACTGCTTTTCACGGTCTGAGGGTACTGGGTGTTGGCACCTCTCATCTTTTGGACTATCTTTTCTTCATCTTTGGGTACTTTTCTTATACACGTATGCTGGGCAGCCCATGACCCAAGAGGAACCCTGACAACGTCTCAGAGTTCTTCCTCTGTGCATCTCTCCTTTCTGCCAGAGTCCTGCAACTTCCAGCCACCCTGGTCTCTCCAGCTCACAGGCTCTGTGCCATGGCCTGGCTACCCTCTCAAGGCTGGAAGCTGGGGCAGCTCCAGCTCCACTCTCCTTTTCTGCATTCAAGGATCACTGTCCTTCACTGCCTGATTATGGCCTTAAAAGCCATTGCTTCCTTTACCTGTTTTTGGAAGGAGGGTCAACGGAAACTTTATTCTAGTAAACGCACCTTGGATAGACGCCTACACTTTAGAGATCATTTTTTTAGGAGCTTGCACAAACAAGACTCTCTTTGATGACCTTTTCCTAGAATTTTCTTCAGTTCTTTCAGGCCTGACTAAAGATGTACTTTGATCTTTGTGCTTTTTATCCTCCTAATAATTTATTTATATAATTTTATGTGCATTGGTGTTTTGCCTGCAAGTATGTCTGTGTGAAGATGTCAGATCCCTTGGAACTGGAGTCACGGACAGCTGTGAGCTGCCATGTGGGTCTTGGGAATTGAACCCAAGTCCTTTGGAAGAGAAGCCAGTGTTTCTAACCACTGAGCCGTCTCTCCAACCCAGTGGAACATTTTTTGTTTGTTTGTTTGGTTTTTCGAGCCAGGGTTTCCCTGTGTAGCCCTGGCTGTCCTCGAACTCAGACATCTGCCTGTTTCTGCCTCCTGAGTGCTGGGATGAAAGGTGTGCGCCACCACAGCTCGGCTTGACCTTTGTGCTTTAAGCTAACTTCCTTATGTCCTCCTACAAACCTGTTATGAATTATACATTCTCCCCTTGTTAGACCATGCTAGATGGAGAAGGTTGGTTTCTGTATCCCCACATATGACATGATGTCTAAGATGTGACTGAGACCGAAGAAATAAATATCAATATACACATGTAAATAAATATACATGAATTTTTCTTGTTTCTATGGTGCTAGCTAGCACTGACTTGTATATTACTTTTTTATCACCTAAATCATTTAAAAATGTACAGTTCAGCAGCATTAAGAATATTCACGGGGGAGAGGGGGCTGGAGAGATGGCTCAGTGGTTAATAGCACTGGCTGCTCTTCCAGAGAAGCCAAGTCTGATTGCTAGCACCCATATGGTGGCTCATGACTGTCTGTAACTACAGTCCCAGGGGTCCAATGCTATCTTCCGGCTTCTGAAGATATTATACACACAGTGCACAGACATACATGTAGGCAAAAAACACAATTATATTCAGCCGGGCAGTGGTGGTGCACGCCTTTAATCCCAGCACTCGGGAGGCAGAGGCAGGCGGATCTCTGTGAGTTCGAGGCCAGCCTGGTCTACAGAGCGAGATCCAGGACAGGCACCAAAACTATATGGAGAAACCCTGTCTCGAACCCCCCGCCCCCCAAAAAAAGGGGAAAAAAGTATATTCATATTTTGTAAAACCTATTTCCATTTTTTTTCATACTGCAAATAGAAATGCATGCCATTTTTGAAATGAAAGAACAGGGGCTAGAGAGATGGCTCAGTGGTACTGGTGCCTTTTCCAGAGGTCCAGGGTAAAGTTATCAGCACCCAGATGGTGGCTTACAACCATCTGTAACTCCAGCCCCAGGGGATTTAGACTTTCCCTCTGGTTTCCTCAGTTACCAGATATATACTTGGTACACATACATACATGTGGGCAAAATACTCATACATATAAAATAAAATAAATCTAAAAGAATATGGACACATAAAATAAATGAAATAAATTTCTTGAGATAGGTTCTTGCTATTGTAGACTTGGCTATCCTGGAACTTGTGTAGACTAGGCTGGCCTTGAATTCACAGAGACTGACCTGCTTCTGCCCAAGTGCTGGGATTAAAGGCATGTATGGCTGATACAGCTTTTTTACCATTTGGATAAACCTTGGGACAGAAATAATTGATGAGCTCAAGACTTACAGCTAGCTACCAGGCAGTCAGGACCAGAGCCTATGATGCCTATTTCCCATCAAACCTTAGTCTTATTGGTTCTATTAATTCAACACATTTGCTAAACAGAGAAGGCAAAGAATTGCCATGAGTTGAAGAAGGCTCAGATATGAACAGTTCCTAAATCTATAATTAAGGCATAATTTAGTGAAGCTGGGCTTGGGTTTTTTCATTTGTCTTGGTTAGTAAGTAAAATAATATCTTTTAACAAGTTGTTCCTGATATTTTTCCCAGCAAGGACTCTGCTGAGTCATGTGCTGTGCAACCCCCATCCCTTTCCATTTACACCTACACTTCTTTTCTCATTATACTCCAGTCAGGTTCTTTCCTTTTCTTTTAGACAGGGTTTCTCTGTGTAGTCCTGGATGTCCTGCAACTCGCTCTGTAGACCGGGCTGGCCTCGAACTCACAGAGATCCGACTGCTTCTGCCTCCTGAGTGTTGGGACTTAAGGTGTGCGCCACCCCGCCCAGCTTCATTTTTTCATTTTTTAAAGGACATTCTAGCTATCACATCTTATCCCCTGAGACCAGGATCTAACACTTTGCTACATTTCCCAGTAATTCTGTCTTACCATGAATCAAACTGATTTTTTTCTATTATGAAAACTTCGTGAATTTACTGGTTAAATACTTGCTTTGTTTTTGGAAGAAATGATTAGATCTAAAATAATTGCAAAACATATGAATAATTTTCCCATGATAACAAAATGCATGAAATTATAGAAAAAATGACATTCCTTTTTTTGGACCTAAGTTTAAAAGAAGACTCAAAATAAGGAATATTAAATGTAGGGCTGGAGAGATGGCTTAGTGGCTGCTGTTCAAGGTGTTGGATTCCCAGCCCCCACAGCTGGTCACAACTGTCTAACTCCATTTCTAGGGGATCTGATGTCCTCTTCTGACCTGTGAGGGTACCAGGCACATACACAGTTCACAGACATACATGTAGGCAAGACACTCCTAAAAATAAAATAAACAAATTTAAAAAAATCAAATGGCAAAAAAACCACATTTTCCTGTCAGTTTTTTTGGTTTCAGACACTGTAGAAAGGGAAGTCGGAATAACAACGTGTCAAAGAGAAGCTGAAGGGAAGAGTCCCTGTTATCTTTCAAAGAGAGGCCACAGGACTCCAGAAAAGCCCGGCACCTGCAGAGGATGAGGCCACCAATGCACGGCATGTGGGGCCAACCGAGCCCGGCTCAATGTTCTAACCACGGCTGCATCATCACCCTAGGAAAATTCAGCGAGAAAAATTGGTATCATCTTATGCTCTTGACTCTAGTGGCTTCCTATCTATATCCAAAGCTGTGTGTGACTCAGAATTACAGGCACTGGAATCTTGGGGACACACATGGACCCAGAGGCTTTCCTATTCCACACATGCACATGACATGCTGTGCCTAAAGGCAGAACTTCACATTTACTTTGCTGTGATTTTTTTAAAAAATTGTTCTAGCCTGACAAGATGTTCTGAATCCAGATTCTGCCATCCACAATGTAAGCCATTCTTCTGGGGCTGTGTCCTTGGCAATTTCAGAGAGTAGGACTTCATTCAAGTTTCTGAAAAGCGTCATTCCAATTAATTTTCACCATGCTTACACTGACTTTTATAGCTTTTCTCCCCCTAAAACTTGAAAATTATGGCTATTTTAGAAATTAGTGGAAAATTTATATTAGGTTCAACAATTGTAGTAAAAAATGGTACTTGGAGTGGAGACCCAGGGCTTTGGGTGTGCTAGGCAAGTGTTCTGTCACTGATCTATACACCCTACTCTAGATATTTTGAGATAGGATCTTGCTACATAGCTACATAGGATGGCTACATAGCTACATAGGATTTCCTGAAACTTGTTATGTAATACAGCCTGACTTCTAACTTATGATCCTCCTGCCTCAGCCTCCTAAATAGCCAGGCTCACAAGTGTATGCTACCATACTCAGCTAATATACTTGTCATTCTGCGATCTTTTTTCACACTAGCAAAACCAGGCACATCTTCAGCTGCTTCATTATTTGGGCCCGTTCTTTCTGCACAGCTGTTGAGTTTCTGAAGGTGGAGGTTCAGTTGGACATGCCTCCCTGTGTTCTCTGGATATGAGTCATCTGAGCCTGGAGGTCTGAACTAATAAAGCGCCCAGCTGTCCTTGTTTTTCCTTGCTGGGCTTTACATTCCCCTTAGTGCTTCTGTTCAGTTTAAACATCAAGCTCTCAGTGGATACCGTTATATGACACCATTTGCTCGGAACAGTGACGTCTTTCCGTCCCCACTTCACAAACAACACTGCTTTCCCCGTTTTTTTGTTATTTCCCAAGATTCGTTAGTTTAGGATTTTCTTGGATCTAGGTGACAGAAACCCATTCATAAATAAAAAGAAGCTTGCCAAATGGCAAATTCATCAAAGTTTCAATCTGTTGAATGACCAAGTTTGCCAAATGTACCAAATTTGCATACTTATCAAAGTGGTTTTTGTTGGGTGCACCATCAGAGCTGGGCTCTGAGCACTGTGCTCCTGGGCCTCTAGACTCTCGCTCACCTTCAGCCCATTTCCTCTTGGTCAGACTCTTGCTCCTGCTGCACCTCAGGTCCCCACCCAGTGTACTTGGCAGCTGGAGCACAGACTCTTCTCTTTCTCCCTTGTCTCCACTGTTCTGGCTACTTCCAGGAGCATCATGGCCTAGAATAGGCTGTTTTAAACTACTGTTATGAGAACAAATGAAAATTGGTCACTTAGAGCTCTAAAGAAATCTCCCAGCTGGGTGTGGTGGTGAATGCTTTTAACCCCAGCATTTGAGAAGGCAGAGGCAGGTGGATCTCTGTGAGTTCAAGGCCAGCCTGTTCTATATATTGAGTTCCAGGACACAGGAGAGATTCTGTTTCAAAAACCCAATAAATCAAAAAATAAAAATAAAAAATTAAAAACCCCAAAGCTACTAACTGCCATTTTTTTCACAAATAGGTCCATTTTGTAAGTTAGATGAGATACTTATGGGCAGATTTAAGAGAATACCAAATATCAAACAGGTAATGACTAAATGACCTTCAAATTCGGCTGGACTAAAATTTCCAGTGAATGTGAAAACCTGTGGACTTTCCCAACTGTTTTATAGTTTCAAATCTGGTTTGGAAAGCATAAAGTATTGGTTTCTAGACTGGGGAGCTATCTGCATGACCAAGAATATAGGTCGGTGCTTTTGGTATCATACCCCAGTGTCTAGCACTGCTCTTTGGATACAGCTTTGTGAACTTCTGTGCCTTGAGAGCATGACACCTGTATGGAACCATCTCACAGAAGGATGCCCTTCCCTGACCATCCTAAATAAAATACAGATGCAAGTCTTAGTATAATATACTTTTCTGCTATAATTCCTTAAAAGACTAAATAAACTAAAAAAGCTTTAGTTTTTTTCCAACTTAAACATTTCTTAAAATGCTGTTAAGGGGGAAATATGTATTAATTTAACCATCTGTTTTCAAGTATGCAGTACACTGTCAACCATGTGCAATGCACATTGGTGAATTGTGCTTCTGACAAATAGTCCCACTTCAGATTGTACAAGCTTTTCTTTTTTCTTTCTTTCTTTTTTTTTTTTTTTGGTTTTTTGAGACAGGGTTTCTCTGTGTAGCTTTTGGAGCCTGTCCTGGAACGAACTCTGTAGCCCAGGCTGGCCTCGAACTCACAGAGATCCGCCTGCCTCTGCCTCCTGAGTGCTGGGATTAAAGGCGTGCAAAGGCGTGCGCCACCACTGCCCGGCAATGTACAAGCTTTTCAATCAAGCACAGCATCCACTCTGAAGACTGCAAAGTAGCTTCCCCTCCCCCACCCACTGCCATGTATACAGACCTGGGCTCAGGGAGTCAGCACTTTGATTCTCAAGGACTGCATTGGGGTAATATCTGTGTCATTAGGCTTTGTCTCATTGGAGATATATATGAATTAAAGATGTGATTATTTTTATTTTGTGTATATGATCCCCTGGAACTAGAGCTACAGATAGTTGTGAGCTACCATGTGGGTGCTGGGAATTGAACCCAAGTCCTCTGCAAGAGCAACAAATGCTCTTAACTGCTGATCCATTTCTGCAGCCTCCAGTTTTACGTTGTTATACTTACCGTCTCTTCATTATTTATACGAGAAAGTTCAAATGCATAGATGTAGGACTTTGTAAACTCTAGCTCATCTCTTCTAATCTCATTTCTTTGATTCTTTGCAATCACCCACTTCTCCAAATGTACTAGGATATTAACTTTCACCATGACTGTGCATTCTCTGGGGGGAAAAATCTTGATCCACCCTGCAAATGGCTACTTCTCTGAAGTCTTTCTTATAAGATTAAGAGCTGTTTAAGGAAAACGGACTTGAGTAGCCCATCTCTATGGCATCCCCTACACCCACAACCCAACGTCTAGTGGTAGGGGTTTTGTGACTGCATGCTGAGTGATGGCATGAAAACAGAATAGTGGTCACTGCAGATAAAACACTTAGTTAAGCGTGCTGTGGTTACATAAAATCCTGATCCCAACAAAGCTCATAGGACCTGAAATAAACACATTAAGAAAGCTTTTAAAAATCCCATTAGAGTTATAGCTGACATTCATGTTAGAAAAAAAATCAAACATAGCACAAACCAGGATATTATTCACTAATTATCTGGTGAATTTGGGAATACCTCAGTATCTCCATTTTGACCTACATTGTAAAGTTCAGTGCTATGACCTTTCAAAAACTAATATGACTATTCTAAATGTCCATTATCTACCTGTGGAGAGGCTGAAAAGATGTACTTTGGGATTTATTCTTTCAACTTGAAAGGCAATGATGGACACGTCACAAAGCAAATAAATAGCTTTGATCTGCACAAAAATTCCCTAAGAAAGCCTCCATCATAAAGGCAGGTACAAAGGAGGAAGCCTGTGTACCGTGCACCCTAGAGGGAGCTCTGTTCCAGAAGGCAGTGGCTCAGGGTCCACAGGCACAGTGCAGAAGGAGAGAAGTAGATCTGGTTCAGTGCTCACAGGAGACAGCAATCTCTACTGTTTGATTTGGGCCCTGGCTTAGTCACACAGAAAACCTTTAAAATCTCTCTGTGCTCTTGTTACCACAGATGGCTCTGAGCATATGTATAAATAGCTTGAGTTTGTTATGTGGAGGCCTGCTATTTGCACATGAGGTTTCCTATCTGGGAAGAGGCAGGTGGGGCCCACTGCAAACTTCTTAGAGTAACTAAAAACCATTACTTAGGATGATTGACACCTCCTTCTGGGACAAGCAGATGTCACAGACAAAGCCTGGTTTGTGTGATTCCTCTGCCTAGAAGCATTTCTAATCTCTATTACCCCCTACTCCCTTATCCCTCCAAACCTTCCCCTTATCCTGGCCTTTCTTTACAGCAGATTAGGGGAGATTTAGTTTGCATTTTCCTTGGAAATAACTTTTAAAACTTGAGGATTTAGTGGTTTAATTAAAAAGAAATCTACTTTTGGCTGGGCATGGTAGTGCACTCTTTTTTTTGGAGGGGGAGGGAGGAGGGTTCAAGACAGGATTTCTCTGTGTAGCCCTGGTTGTCCTGGAACTCTGTAGACCAGGCTGGCCTTGAACTCAGAGATCCACCTGCCTCTGCCTCCCAAGTGCTGGGATTTAAGATGTGTGCCACCACCACCCAGCAGTGGCACACTCCTTGAATCCCAGTATTCGGGAGGCAGAGGCAGGAGGATCTCTGTGAGTTCTACAGGTCTACATAGCAAGTTCCAGGACAGCCAGGACTACACAGAGAGACCCTGTCTCAAAACAAAACAAAACAACAACAACAACAAAAAAAACCAAACAAAATAAGCCAATAACAATAAAAACAAATCCCCAAACAAAAACCCTACTTCTGTCACGCTGTCTTCAACAAACTGGCCATAGTGCGATCTGCTGTGTTCAGCCGGACACCTTCCTGTCAGCTAAGAAGCCGGCACTGCACACACCTGGTTGTGTGTGAACTTGTATTCCTGGAGGAGATGCTTTAGCAGTCCGGGGTGAGGCCTGCAGCTTGCCTTTTGAGCAAGTACCCTCACGCAATGCCAATGCAGAGGACTTTAGGGAGCCCCTTGACACACAGAGGAAGCTTGTCATTGCTTTCTCATAATGGATGCATGCTTGTTTAACTGCATGGAGATACCACAATCTACTTAACCATGTTTATCTTGATGGACTTTCTTATAGTTTCAACATATTTACAATTTAAAAAAATGCTATGCTGTTTTGTCTTTTCTGTCTAGGATCCTTTTCACTTTGTGTGTGTCTGTGTGGTAATGTGTGTGTATGCATGTGTGTGCAGGTAAACTTGCCTGTATGTGCACATTTGGAGGCTAGAGGTTGACATTAGGTTTTTCTTCTGTTTCATTTTCTGAGACAGGACCTCTCAATGAACCTGGAGCTGCCTATTTGGGCTAGACTAGTTGGCCAGCAAGTCATGGGGATCTGCCCATCTCCACCTTCTAGCACATGCCTCATTGCCTGGCTTCAAGGGGAATTAGAAGTCGGATTCTTTTTTCTTTTTTTTTTTTTGGTTTTTTGAGACAGGGTTTTTCTGTGTAGCTTTGTGCCTTTCCTGGATCTCACTTTGGAGACCAGGCTGGCCTCGAACTCACAGAGATCCGCCTGGCTCTGCCTCCCGAGTGCTGGGATTAAAGGCGTGCGCCACCACTGCCCGGCAGAAAGTCGGATTCTTACGCTTGCACAGTAGGCACTTTATCTAGCGAGCCATCTCCCCAGTCCACTTCTGCTTTTTGTAGCAAGGACCAGCTTCACATACTTCACATCCAAGCACTCTACGAAGACATAACCTCATCTTCTCTCAAAAACTGCTCCTCCCCGTCCCCTTGCATTGATATTCTGAGAAACACCTATTTTTCTGGTCAAAGTGTCTGCCATTGGGGAGGTATTCCACCCATGCTATGATAATCTCATTGCTCTGGCTACAGTCACTGGGCTAGTGGGAACATCTCCCTGTAGATTATGACCTTACTTACCCTGAGAAGATCTGCAGACATTTCCAGTCATATGGAAGGAGCTACTTGGGGAGAGTGAAGATGGTAAACAAGAAGATGAAAGATGGAGATTGTGACAGGCCTTAAATTCCTAATCATAGTTGTCACTCTGCCAAGGAGTGCCGGGGGAGGGGGGGGCGGGAGGAGGGAGGAGGGGATACACTTCGTGAGGTGTTTGACTGTTAAACACAAATGACAACTCGGTTGGGCATACAAGTTTTGAGCCCTAACCTTTCCCTCTCAAAAGACTGAAGGTGTTGTTCCAGGGGATTGAGATATTTACTGCTGCTGTGTATAGTAATCCTATATTTTTGTCCTTTGTAAGGGAATCTCTCCTCATTCCTGGTTGTGTGTACACACACACACACACACACACACACACACACACACACACACACAGAATGTTAATCCTTAAATTCAAAAAGCATCGTCATAGTAACACATAGCCATTCACTAGAACTTCATGTAAAATACTTGCAGTACAGAAATTTTAAAGTTTTAAAATGACCACGTTTTACAGAATATAAGATCCTCCCTGTAAGATGTATCTTTTTTTTTTCTTATATTGCTAAAATGTTGCCTGTTGTAGCTATGGCAATCTGTCAATTATAAGTCCCATTTAAATTTCAGAGATGTTAAAATTAAAAAACATATAGTTAAATCTATGAGAATCCAGCATCACTTTTGCTCAGCTGTGTCCTTTTCAAGTATACCTGTCATTTGAATCTAAGGCTTTTGTTTTCAGCTTTCTCTGATATTTTCTAAGTCATTGTTCTTGGGGCTGGAGAGATGGCGCAGTGGTTAAAAGCACTTGCTGCTTTTGTAGGGGACTCAAATTCTTTTCCTAATACTCACATCGGGTAGTTCAGAGTTGCCTCTAACTCCAGCTCCAGGGGCATGATGCCTCCGGCTTCCTTTGGCACCTGCAACTCAAGTGTACATACCCCCTCCCACCCACATGCACACATTAAACAAAACAAAACAAAAACCTTAAATCATTGTTCTCTTCTGTATACTGCCTTGTCATTATTTTCCAAATCTATTTTCTGCAACATCAACTGCCATTTCATACTTTAATGATGACTTAATGTCTTTAAAATCTTTGGCTTGACTTGAATACCTGAACACCTTCAGCTGTTTCTCAGCCAGTGTTTTCATTCATCTCCACGTGTCCTATATTTTCTTGAAGCAGACAGTTTCTATAATATGATTTTCCTGTTATAATTATTTTCAGAAATAGGCTTTTCTTTTAGCTCTTATTTACATCTCTCCTGCTGTAAGTATCTGTCCTTATAGGCTCCCGACTAAGAAGCTATCTTGCAGCCCTGGGGTCCTCACATGAAAGGGGACGCATGGAGCCTTTCAGGTTCTTTCTTCCAGTCCACCTGTTTGTAGTTAGAATCCCTGGCTCAGCTTTTAAGCTGGGGAGCTGGTTTATGTGCACAGCCGCCAGTTGTGGTTTCAAAGTCTTTTACTTATTAAGAAACTGCTGATCTGAGCAGGAATCTCGACATCCTGCCTCCTCGTCAGCTCACTGACAAGGAGAGTCTGGAATTATTTCTAGTTGTTTAGTTGTTAAAGAAAAGTGAGCGAGAAGCTGCAACCCTCAGCACATCACATACCCGTGGCTCTTCCAGCTCATAAACTTTTTAGTTGCTGACTTTATATCTGAAATACCTAATCATTCGGTCCCTGGATACATTGCATTGCTTAGAGCTATACTATGAATAGTACAGGGGAAGTGGTATTCATAAAGGGAAGGGCACTGTAACAGGATTCTTCATGTCTTTTACACAAGACGACTGGGTTACCATCTTCTGGTAGGCCAGGTACACAGGTCTGTGAGGAAGGGCCGGAGGCATCCTACTGCCAGATGGCCCTCATTCATGGCCGTTACCTACTTAACAGTATTCAACTAGTATTTACAGAGCACCTTCCATGTGCCAGGCTCTGCTGAAAACACAGCGACTGCCGTGAAGAGTAGAAACAGAGTCTGTTCCGTGGACTCACATGTCAGCCAGAGTGCATGCACTAAACACACACACACAGGAAAGGTATGTCAGGTCAGATGCAGATCAAAGTGTGTATATGGGGGAGAACTCAAGCAAGGCAGGGGAGAAGACTGTAGGATTGGGGAGGGGCTGCTCCCTCTAGGGCAGCCAGGGAAGGCTAAGGCTGTCTCTGTCAGTGGGCCAATGTTTGAGCATTATTTCCAATTTCTAAACTCCTTCTCTGTTTCCATGTACATCTCTCCTGGAAGCAAAAGAAGGTGAATCATGATCACTCACTTTTAACCTGGATTACTTCAATAATTGTAATTTTAAATAGCCCAAGATGAGCATGGTGACACACTCCTGTAATCCTAATAGTTGAGGAGGAAGACTGAATTGGAGGCCAACCTGGGCTACATGGCAAGACCCTGGAGGTAGAAGGAAGTAATCGTATACTCCATTGAGACAGGTCAAAGTTAATGAACAAAAAGCTAGGCATAGTGTGCATATCTTGAATTCCAGCACTTGGGAGGCAGAGGCAGGTGGATCTCTGGGAGTTCGAGGCCAGCCTGGGCTACATAGTGAGTTCCAGGACAGCCTGAGATACATTGTGAGATCCTGTCTCAAAAACAAAAACAAAACAAAACAAAACAAAATACCAAACAAACAAGCAAAGAACAAATCCTCTATGGTCGGCAATCTGGTCATTTTCCACTGTGTTTATTTTACTTGTACATTTTGAGTTGGACTATAAATTATATTGCCAAGCATCCAGGTCTTTGGGGGAAGCACTTTAGAAATGCCTATCAAGGGTCATGAAAATGTTTTCCAAGGAGAAGGGAGGCACAGGATATAGCAGGAAGGGGCTGGGCAGGGATGGGGTGGTAGAGGGAGTGAGGGTCAGCTGCTGAGACTCCTGGGATGTGACTTTCTTTGCTTCCTCCACCATGTGTTATAAGGCTACTTCTCTCCTGGACACTTTATGTCCTACCTGGGAAGTGACAGTCTGCTTTGTTTGTTTTTTTGTTTTTTCAAGACAGGTTTTCTCTGTGTAGCTTTGCGCCTTTCCTGGATCTCGCTCTGTAGACCAGGCTGACCTCGAACTCACCGAGATCCACCTGCCTCTGCCTCCTGAGTGCTGGGATTAAAGGCGTGCGCCACCACTGCTGTAGGCTATGCTTACAGTTTTATGGAGAGTTAAAGAGGGAAAAAAAAAGAAAGAAAAAAGAGAACTCCATCTAGAAGCAGGTCAAACGTCCAGACAAATTTAGCAGCAGCGCCCCTTTATTAAGGCAGCTATTACGCTGCTTCACACTGCTTGTGAGAAGCGAGGAGCAGATGGCACTAACTTCTGCTTTCACTGCAGACACAGAACAGGGAAAAGGAAATTTCCATGCCTGAGACTGGGGTTGTACTGAGGTTTCCAGCACCCAGACAGGCAAATGCCTGGACAGCTGCTTAGGGCAGATGGGTCCTTTGACAGCTTAATATTGCAGTTTTTGGTGACTCCTGTGTTGGGAAGGCCAACACGACACCATCTGTTTACTGATGAGCAGAATCCTCACTACCAGCAGGTAGTCACTGCTGAGTGAAATGCAAACCAAGAGGCAAGTTCTTCCTTCCTAATGCCTGTGAGCAGACTAGTGTGGTCAACCTTGCCTCTACAGCCTCAGGAAGCACAGCCTCCCTGTGTCCCTGTGAGGCGGGAGACTGGGAACAGTAGTAATCCCAGGAGGATCAAGATATAGAAACCCCACAAGACATATCATTCGATTAGAGAGTTCTTTTGTTCTACTTTTCTAATCAGGAAAAGGAACATATGAAGGAATTCAGAGCCATCTATAAATACTAAAAACAAGCTTCCATGTATTAAAGTGAAAAACATTTGATACCATATTTTCTGCTAAAGGTTGGCAAGTGAGCAAGCAGTCCCAATGCTACCTTCCCCCCAGGGTTGAGGTGTTCCTTCTCCAGAGGGCGTTGCCTATTTCCTGCATAGCTTTCTGGATATAGTTATGTGTGTATGTGTCTACCTATACCTGTAGCAAGGTGCATCAACATGCATATCACCACTTAAGTAAAAACACTGCAACAAGAGATATCTATAGTACACATATTGAGGAGGAGGAGGAGGAGAAGGAGGAGGAGGAGGAGGAGGGGTGCTCCACGTTCTGGGATAACAGGTACAAGGCACCACCTCCAGCTTCGAATCTGGATAACAACATAGATGTGGCGTTTGTCTCTGTAAGAGGTATCTGTGTTCACACAAATAGTGGCTGACCACACGCACCATTTTGCACATTGCCTTGCCCCCACTCCCCCCCTTGAGAACCCGCTTTGTGTCAATAGAGGGAGCTCTTGTTGTCTGCTGGTTTCATGTGAAAACAGAGACACTGGGAAGTCCTGCAGGAGGCGAACCTGGTACTCTCGCTGGCATACTCCAAACACATCTGACTTTAGGTCTCTGCTGGTCTAGGTGAGATTTCTCATCTGTGGACTACAGCCAGGACTAGCTGGCATGGTTCTGTCAGATGTTTCTGGGTGGTGTCTGTTCTGATGGTTTATCCTTGAGCCATACTGGTTATCTATTAACTCATCTTTTTGTGCACATGTGTGTTCTAGGAATTGAATCAGAGGTCCTGAACTACATCCCTAGCCCTGAATAATCTGAGTGTCACCTTTTAGAAAATACTTTCTTAAAGACTGTCTTTTGGGCAAGGGGTATAGCTCAATGGGAGAGCATGTGCTTAGCAGGTGTGAGTCCATGCCCCCACCCCCTTCATTCACTGTCTTCAGATGCTTTGGGGCACATGAAAAACAGGTAGTACATGCTCAGGGAGGCAGGAATTCAGTACAGGTGGAGTGAACACTGCAGGAGAAAGGCTTATCTATACTGAGATGGGATTAGTTTCAGGACTCTCTGTGGTGGTATCTTATTTGTGCACCCCAATAAAGCTTATCTGAAGATCAGAGGAAAAAGCCAGTCACTATATTAAACACAGAAGTCAGGCAATGGTAGCACACACCTTTAATCCTAGAATTCAGGAGGCAGAGATCCATCCAGATCTCTATGAGTTCAAGGCCACACTGGGAACAGAGCCAGGCGTGGTGGCACACGCCTTTAATCCCAGCACTAAGAAACTCTGTCTCGAAAAACCAACAAAATGAAAAACAAACATCATGAGATTTGCCCCAGGATCTGTTCTATGGAAGGAGGTGGGCTTAGCTTTGAAGATTTACTGGATAGTATTTGCTACAAAAGCACTGATTCTAGGGCCAATTATTATTTCCCCTCCTGAGGCAAGATCTTCCTGATTCCTCATACACATGCCTGTGAATGATGGGGTGCCCGGTCTGCTTGAAAGGACCTTTGTTGTCCCTTGGCATTCACCTGGTTACCATTCCCTAGCTGTGGGGTTTCCCTGCTCACATGCAGCATATTAGCTGTTTGGGAGTGCTTAGCTGGGTCTTCCGGGATCTCTAGCGGTCTCTATGCCTCTTCTCCCTGACACTTTGGTGGCCTGGACTCCTCAGGCTACACATAGCCCCAGGGAGAATACAGTATTCTACCTGGGCTCCCTGTGTACACCATGGCCTGGTGGCTCTGCCTAGCAGGACTCACCTTATTTCACCTCTCAGCAAGCACTGCCTGTGCTTGCCTGATGTCCTAGGTCTTGAAAATGTTTTTCTCCACGTATTTATTTATTTTTTTGGTTGTGGTTTAAGGAAGGGGTGTAGAGGTCTAATCTTAGGCCCTGTCTCTTTTCATTGTTTCTTCCTTTTTCTTTTTTTTTTGAGACAGTGTTTCTGTGTAGCTCTGGCTGGTCAGGAACTTGCTATGTTCACCAGGCTAGCACTGAAATCACAGAAGTCTACTTGCCTCTGCCTCCAGAGTGTTGGGATTAAAGGCTTGTGACTTATCCATGCCTGGCTCTCACTCTTGGTCCTCCTGTCTGTGTGTTAGGACTGCGCCACCCCCCAGCCATTTCACTTTTTATATACATAGAAAGCTCACTCCTGTGTCTCCCCCTTTCTCTGTCTGCCTTTGCTTATTTTCTTTGCACAGTTTTCTTGCTGTTTCCTTCTGGCATCTTACTTGTCTCTCACGGGGAAGCCACTTGCTGAAGTGTAGCTCTGGAGGAAAGAAGTTACTCAGCTAGGTTGCGCGGTGGTTTCAGTTTGGGTTAGGGCCTCACATCAGCCTCTGCCATGTTCTCTGCTCAGGACACCCTTCCATCCACTTGTATATTTCTTGGTCATTAGGGTCAGTATGACAAGAAACTGCCTTAGGCCATAGGCCTGCTGAGTGCTGGCCATGTGACCACTTCTGTTCTGCAGCTGTCAATCTGCTTTCTGTCCCCCACCCCTTCCCCATCCCTGTGCTTACTCCCTTTGGGTATCACTCGTTTGTGATGAGTACTGCCTTTCATGAAATACTACTTTTGTCTTCTGCTGGGAAGGTGGAATTCTTTCCTCCTTCAGTCTGGTGAACACATAGGTAGAGCAAGCTTTCGAATGGACTTGCCTCCTTGCGTTCTATGGTTACAGCCTCCCTGGTCTATGGGTTTACATGTTGTGCAGTTTTGAGATGCATTCCCTCTGAATAGAATTTCTCAGAATATGCTTTAGGGAAAAATCTAGAAAATAAAGAGTTATCAAGAACCCAACCCCTCTGCCCTCTGGATTTTCATAATTAATGCAGGTACAAATAAGATTACATGCCATACCACTACGCTTGTAAAACACACTGAATTGTGATGATCTCAACAATGATAAGAGACCTGACAATAAAGGACAAAGGCCAGAAAAAAATAAAAACCATTTTTCCTCATCAAATAAGTAGCAGGTTGTTAATTATAACTCTAAGTTGAAATTTCTTCTGGTTTTAGGAAAGAGAGATTAATACTTTATTACTAATTGATCTCCAAGTTCATAACAGAAAAAGAATAAACTTGAAAAAAGCCCTACCATCTTGTCAACTTTCCTTTCCTTATATCTAGGAATTTTGAAGAAATCACAAATTCTTTCATAGGTTACAAGTAGGAGGCACACACCTAGGGATATGTATCTGCATGCTAGAAGAGAGCCACAGACAGGTTTGATTTTCGTCATGGGGAGAAGACATTTAATGCAGGTTGGAATTTACTAAACAAGAACTCAGACTGAGACAAGAATACTTCAATTCCTCAGGCAAAACCGACTGTATTTATTAGTACAAGTCTTCAAGTAATAATGAGCTCTGACTTCTTCTATTGTTCATGCTTTGCCATGACTAAATATTTACAGGAAAACAAGCCTGCTTGTGTGAGTTAGGGATGTTTACTGTGGAGACTTCTGTCATAGTCTTCCACTCTGTGGTATGTTTCCTAGCTTTACAGTTCTTTGGCAGATGCACGGGGTCCATTTGGGCCCCTAGACTATAGGATGGTGCTAGCCACACTCAGAGCCAGGCTCTTCCTTCTCAGCTACTGCCCCACATGCTAACTGTCTCTCACAGACACTCAGCAGTGTGCTTTATTAAGTCTTAGGCATCTCTCATCCAGTCAAGCTGACAATATGGATGAACCATCACAAAAGCCTACATATTTATTGATTTTTTTAATCAACTCTCTACATTCTGCTTTTTCTACTAGAAGACAACTAAGCATAATTCATAAGCTATATATACTTAAATGTAAAATATTTAAAAATCCATTTCTTTCTTTCTTTTCCTTTTAGAATACAAAGTTTAATAACAAAGAATAGTGTACTTAGGAGGCAAGGGCACGTGGATCTCTGTGAATTTGAAGTCAGCCTGGTCTACATAGAGATCTTGTCCCAAACAAATAAAGACTGCTTACATTATACTATATACATTTTACCAGCAAAGATAAAGACAGTAGAATTGTAGGCACAGGTATGACACTAGCAAGGAGCTCTGAGCATTTCTGAGAATGTGGGAATGCCTTTCAGGAAGGAAAGAAACTGACACCTGTACCATTTGGCACCACTGATTTTTGTTGTGTGATCTTGTTCTCACACCAAGATGGGGTGGGGGAAAGACAGCACACCACAATGAGAACATTAAGTTATGAGACGGCACTGCCCCCACACTCCACGGTCACTCACAGGAAACAATCTCCATCTCCAACATTTCAACAAGCAACCTGACAGACTCTATTCCCCTGCCTAAAATTGTTTACTGTCTAGTCCCCAATGCCCCAGGGGAACCTGTGGCCCATACTACTTTTAAAAACATTTATTATTTTTATGTTTATGTGTATAAGTGTTTTGCCTGCATATATGGCTGTGCACCATGTGTGTGCATTGCCCACAGAGGACAGAAGAAGGCATCGATTCCTGGAACTGGAGTTACTGATGGTTTTGGGCTTCCATTTGGATGCTGGGAATTAAACCTGGATCCTCTGGTAGAGTAGCAAGTGCTCTTAACAGCTGACCCATCTCTTCAGCCTATATTTCTTATATTATTGTTCCAACCACTTCCAGCCCCTTTGCCAAGATACCATCCTGCTTTATAGTGATTTTATCAGAATATGCTGTCATAATTATTGCTATAACAATTTCTGCCTGTCCTGGGAATTTCTTCAACCTTTATGGACATACATGCTATCTTAAATCTGCTTTCTAATTTGTTTATAGTCATGGCAGACACACTAACTGATTATGTTTGGGATAAATACAAAGCAGTGGCAATAAGAACAGAAAGTAACTTTTTCTATTGTTTGGATTGAATTACATTACATTTGGATTGGCAGCAATGAACTAACCATGAGGGAATCTCTCATTGTTGGCAAAACTAGATACTGGAAAAGTAGAGGATCATTCCTAGACTTGAAACTATGGCTGGGTGCTAATTTCACCTTCTATGAAATGGATGCTTTAATTTGTCCTTGTGAAGGAAAATAATGATATATTCACATTGGAACAAAACAAGTTCAGTGATAAGTATGATTAAACATTCTGTGTATTTCAAACTCATCTTTTAGTTACAAAAATAAAATTTTACCTCTTGAAATGATTCACCAGGACTCCAACAAGTTCTCCAATTCGACTCTCATGGGTTGGCTGTTTGCTGAAGAGGCAGACAATGAGGTCTTTGTTGTCTTTTGTATGGAACACTACGAGCTGGTCTTTTCCATTGGAGACACTCAGACCAGTCAACTGCAAGGAGACGACATGCAGAACACTATTAGGATACCTCTCAGAAGAATGAGTTAGATCAGGTTACAGTAATGATGCTGATGGCTTTTGCCTTTATCAAGTTCTATGAAATAAATACGTAGGTTTAAGAAAATGAAAAAGGTGAAAAATGAATGTGATTGGAAATCAAGGAAACAAAAAGATGATTCTTTCAGAAAATGAATAAAATTGACAAGCTTCTAGCATGCATATGCAATAGAACTATATTCTGTTTCTATCAACTACTACCTATTTATAAAAATAATCTGAAGAGCTTCTGTAAGGCAAAGGACACTGTCAACAGGACAAAATGGCAGACTATAGAATGGGAAAAGATCTTCACCAACCTTACATCCAACAGACTGCTGATTTCCAAAATACATAAAGAACTCAAGAAACTAGATACCAACAAACTAAATAATCAAATTTAAAAATGGGGTACAGATCTAAACAGAGAATTCTCAACAGAAGAGTTTCAAATGGCTGAGAAACATTTAAGGAGATGTTCAACAACCTTAGCCATCAGGGAAATGCAAATCAAAACGACTCTGAGATTCCATCTTACATCTGCCAGAATGACTAAGATCAAAAACACAAGCTCATGCTGGAGAGGATGTGGAGCAAGGGGAACACTCCTCCACTGCTGGTGGGAGTGCAAACTTGTACAGCCACCTTGGAAGTCAGTGTGGCGGTTTCTCAGAAAACTGGGAATCAATCTACCCCAAGTCCTAACTGTATCACTCTTGGGCACATACCCAAAGGATGCTCAAGCATACCACAAGGACACTTGCTCAACTATGTTCATAGCAGCTTTATATGTAATAGCCAGAACCTGGAAACAACCTAGATGCCCCTCCACTGAGGAATGGATAAAGAAAATGTGGTACATTACACAATGGAGTATTACTCAGTTATAAAAAACAAGGTTGAAGACAAATGGATGGAACTAGTAAAAAATCATCCTGAGTGAGGTAACCCAGACCAAGAAAGATAAACATGGTGTATACTCACTCATAAGTGGATATTAACTGTAAAGTAAAGGATAACCAGGCTACAATTCACAGAGGCTAGGTAACAAGGAGGGCTGAAGCGGGGAACACAAAGATCTCACTGGGAAGGGGAAATAGAGGCAATCTCCTGGGCGGACTGGGAGTAGGTGGGGATGGGAACTTGAGGGATCAGGTTGGAGTGGGAATGGAGGGATAGAGTAAGACTACTGGAAAGAGGGGGATATCTTGGGGTCAGGTAACAACCTGGAGTAAAGGAATCTACAGGATGACCCCAGATAAGACTCCTAGCAATAGCAGATACATAGCCTGAACTGGCCATCTCCTGTGACCAGATTGATGCCTAGCCCAATTGTCATCAGAAAAGCAACTGATGGAAACAGATGCAGAGACTCATAGCCAAACATTAGGAAGAGTTCGAGCAATCCTGTAGAAGAGGGGGAGAAAGGATTGTAGGAGCCAGAGCAGTCAAGGACACCACAAGAAAACTCACAGAATCAACTAACCTGGGCTTATAGGGGCTCACAGAGACTGAACTGACAACCTGGGAGCCTGCATGGGACTGACCTAACACTCTGCATATATGTTATAGTTGTATAGCTTGGTCCCCCATGGGACTCTAACAGGAGGAACGGGGCTGTCTCTGACTTTTACTGGCTTTTGGGACCCTACTCCCCATACTGTGTCACCTTGCCCAGTCTCAATACATGGGGAAAGCTAGTCTTACTGCAACTTGATATGCCATGTTTTGTTGATACTCATGGGAGACCTGTCCTTTCCTAAACAGAAACAGGAGGAGTGGACTGGGGGTGGGAACAGAGTGAGGAGTGGAGGGGGGAGGGGAAACTGCAGCTGGGCTATTAAATAAATAAATAAATTTATATAAAAAGAAAAGAGACAAAAATGGAGAGGCATTATAACCAGAACTAGGAATTCAGGGGGCTATCACCACAGACCACAAAGACATCACACATAAAAAGGGATTATTTGAACAACTCTAGGAATAACAGCATAGTCAACAACTTAAACCAAACAATTCCTTGAAAGTATAAACTACTAACCCTTCCTTCCTCCTCCAAGTAGCTTAACTGATCTGTATCTGTTGAAGAAATTAAATCTCTAATTAGAAATATTTCAACAGAAATTCCAGGCTCAGATGATTTCATCAGTGAATTATACCACACATCTAAAGAAATACCATCAATTCTCCATTTCTTCTAGAACATAGAAGGGAACACATATAACTCATTTTAAGAATCATCATTCTGATACCAAAAATAAAGATAGTATAAGAAAATAATAAACTGATACCCTCCATGAATTTTGATATAAAACATCAGCAAACTGAATCCAATAACATATTTGAAAAATATACATTGAAACAAAAACAAAACAAAAACTAACAAACAAAATGCCTGGCCTTAAAAAGACATTTTAAAAGCTAAAATCTTTAGATTTTACTTAGAAATCTAACAAAGTGTGTGCGTAGACCTACATATTGAAAACTATTAAATGCTGATAAGGTCAAATTACAATACAGATAGATGAAAGAAAAAAGACCCTAAACAAAGGAGGAAAAATATATTTAGAGACTGGAAAATCTGATAGTGTTTAGATGCCAATTTTCTACAAATTGATCTACAGATTAACACAATCCCAGATAAAATGTTTTGGTTAAATATTAAAAAGCTGATTCTGAAGTGTCTATGGAAAGTCAAGGGAACTCGAATAGCCACAGAAATTTTGAAAAAGGAAAGTAAGGTTGGAAGACTCACATCACTGATTTTAATAATATTTATAAAGCTGAAGTCATCAAGACAATGTAACTTGAAAGAAATGAAAACTAAGATCAGGAATACAGCCACACAACTATGTCCAATGCACTGCCCACAATGCATTGTGCAAAGATGACTCAGCAGAGAACAGACAACTTGGAATATTTGGGCATCTACATTCCAACAGAAACAAATGTTTATTCAAATCACATCCCTCACAATTCAATTCAAATTGGACCCTAGGTCTAAACATAAAATGTTAACTATAAAACTTCTAGAAGAAAACTAATGATTGGAAATTACTTCACCCAAAGAAGGCATATGAATAGCAAATGAACATGAAAAGATGTTTAACATTCTTAGCAATTTAAAAGATGGCAAATAAAAATCATAATGAGATGCTACCACAAACCTGCCTGAATGACTAAGAACAAATTAAATGAACCATAACACAGACAGACGCATTCGCGAGTGCACACACACACACACACACACACACACACACACACACACACACACACTAATGAAAACCTCAAACTTTTGTTAACACAAGAATTATACACG
>CABHPQ010141257.1:0-12531 GCA_902168405.1 Peromyscus aztecus
AGTTTGCATTGACCTAATGAATAATGATACTGGACATCTCATGTGCTTCTCATCTGTATATTCACTACAGTAAAAGGCCCCTTAATTTGGGGGGGGCATATTACAGTTTTTGCTTTGTTTTGAGGGTTCTTTATATATTCTAGACATTGGTTCTTTTTCAGATAAGTAGCCTGTCCTTCAGTTTTCATAACAGTATTTCCCACAGGGCAAGAGGTTTTCATTTTGATGAAGCATACAGATCGATATTTCTTTCTAGGAGCCATGTCTTTGGTGTCAACTATAAGACTTTGCTAGATTTAGATCTTAAAGCTTTGGATGGTCTATATTTTCCAAAAAAATTTATAGCTTTACATGTTACATGTACTAGCTCCTTCATCAGCTTGAGTTACTGTCACATAAGTTGTGAGATTGAAGTCAAGTTTTATAATGTCCAGTTATTCCTGCTCTGGACACGTAACCTTCTGCTACATTTGAGCCTTTGAAATTGAACATATTAGAGGAGCTATTTGGAGTTTCTGTTTTGTTCCACTGATCAACACATATGTTCTTTCACTAATAATGCGTTACTGTCTTAAGTGATGCAGCTATGAGACAATCCTGGCACTGGTGAACTTATCCACCTACACCATTGTTACCTTTCAGAAATGTCTTAACTTTCTTAGTTCCTTTACATTTCTATACAAATGAAGACTTGCCCCTATTAAACAACTAAGGCTGAAATTATCTACAAAATGTGTTATTTGGCTTTAATAGGAATTGCACTAAAACTGAGTATCAGTGTAATAATTTACATATTTACTACAATGAGTTTTCTAAATCATAAGTAGCGATATCTCTGTGTAGTGGTATTTGCTCTGCCCATGACCTTGGGCTATACTGTAGCAAGAATCTTAAAAGTTCTTATTAATAAAAATCAAACCTGAGCCGGGTATTGGGGTGAACACTGGAAGGTCAGAGAGACAGAATAAGCCACAGCTATCTCACCTTGCCGGATCCTCAGCTGGTCTTGCTTCCTCAGACTGGAAGCCTCTATGTCCTCATATCCGAATGACTCTCAGCTGAACTGCTGCTAGAAGCCTGAATGCTTAACCAGCCCAAATGCCTCTCCAGGGCAAATGCCTCTAGTTTCTGGTCCTCACACCTTATATACCTTTCTCCTTTCTACCACCACTCCCTGGGATTAAAGGTGTGGGTCACCACGCCTGGCCATTTCCAATGTGGCCTTGAACTCACAGAGATCCAGAGGGATTTCTGTCTCTGGAATGCTAGCTAGGATTAAAGGCGTGTGCTACCACTGCCTAACCTCTGTTTAATATTGTGGCTGTTCTGTCTCTGACCCCAGATAAGTTTAAAAGGTACACAATATTTTGGGGAACACAATACCACCACACTATACAGCCCAAAGGAGGCGGTGCTTCCTACCATTGTACATGACCTCTGATAAGGAGTTGGAGAAGAGTCACTTGCTCCTTCTCCCTGCTCCTACCTGCAAGGTGGATTCACTCCCAGTCAGATCAGAGGACAACTTCAGCTGTCTACTCCATTCTGTAATCGTGAGTGTATTTCCTCAATTTATATTTTAATAAATTCTGTTACCCATTTAACATACTCACATGGATTGATCGTAATATCTCGGTATTTCAGAATTTTTATTTCTCAAATAAGAACCTTATTATATTTCTCGACTATATCTGTACATATTAAAGAGATAGTCATAAAGGCCCATATAATCATATATTCACTAAAATCAAAGACATACAAAAAATGGAAAGCAACAAAAGAGAGAAAGAGATCCTACTAGAAAATCCTAGTATGTTCAGCAGATTTCTCAGCCCCAATCCTTTGGGCCAGGAAAGAAGAGGAAGATACCATTGAAAAGCTGAATGAAAAGCATGATTCCCACTGCATTAGCTTTCCACATTGCTCCCCAGATGCCCCCCAATTCCAGTCATCCCTCCCAATACTCTCTCCCTCCATCCTAGTACAGTGACCCCCCCCCCCGGAATCTACAAAGGTGACCGTAGTGAAGATTCCTAGTAATGGGGGATACGGAACCTGAGCTGGCCATCTTCTGTAACCAGGCTTCCAGTGGAGGGACTGGGACATGAACCCAGCCACCAAACCTTCTCCCTACAATCTGTCATGCCTGCAAGATGTGCTGGGGTAATGGTGGCACAGGGCTTGTGGGAGTGGCCCATCAATGACTAGTCCAGCCTAAGACCCATGCCACAAGAAGGAGTCCACCCCTGACACTGCCTGGTAGGCCAGGACCCAGAGGCTGGATATCCCAGTGTCCTAGGATAGAAAGAAATATGACTGGGAAAAAAAAGTAAATGAAATGATTCTTCACTATATTCTGCTATACTCAAACATCAGTGCCTAGTCCAACTGTCATCAGAGAGGCTTTATCCAGCAACTGGTGGGAGCAGATGTAGAGACCCACAGACAAACATTAGGCAGAGCTCAGGGATCCACACTGAAGAGGGGAAGGAAAGATCGCTGGAGCCAGAGGGGTCGAGTATACCACCAGAACACAGCCACAGAATCAGCTAAGCGGGGCTCACAGGGGCTCACAGACTGAAGTGACAATCATGGAGCCCATATGGGTCTGAGCTAGGGCCTCTGAATATGTGTTATGGTTGTTTAGCTTGGGGTTTTTGTGGGGCTCCTAACAGTAGGATTTGGTGAAGTGTGAACCTAATTAGTCTTAAAAACCAGGAGTCAAATATTAGGGTAATAACCTGAAAGTTCAGAGGAGCAGCCACCAGTGACTTGTTACCTCTCTGGATCCTGTCTCTGCCCCACCTTATCACTTCCTCTCTCTGCCTCCTGAGTGCTGAATTAAAGGTGCGTGCCACCACCATCTGGCCTATAGGGTTAACTAGTGGCTAGCTCCACCCTCTGATCTCCAGGCAAGCTTTATTTGTCAGAACACAAACAAAATATCACACAACAAGTTGGAGTGGCTCTGACTCTTTTGCCTGCTCTTGGGACCCTTTTCCTCCTACTGGGTCGCCTTATCCAGCCCTGATATGAGGGTTTGCACCTAGTCTGATTGTAACTCATTATGCAATTGTAGAGGTTTGAATAAGGCTGGCCCCAAGAGACCCCTGTGTTTGAATGCTTGGTCTATAGGGAGTGGCATTATTAGGAGTTGTGGCTATGTTGGAGGAAGTATTTCACTGGGGGGCAGGCTTTGAGGTCTCATATACTTAAGCCCAGTGTGGGACACAGTCTCCTGCTACAGATCAAGATGTAGAACTCTCAGCTCCTTCTCCAGCACCATGTCTACCTGCATGCTGCAGACATGTTTCTTGCCATGATGATAATGGCCTAAACCTCTGAAACTGTAAGCCAGCCCCAATTAAACGTTTTCCTTTATAAGAGTTGCCATGGCCATGGTGTCTCTTCACAGCAATAGAAACCCTAACTAAGACAGTCATGTTCAGTTGGTATTCCTGGGAGGCCTGTCCTTTTCTGAATGAAAACGGAGGAGGAGTGGATCTGAGGGAGAGGGGATGTTGGGGGGAGGGACTATGAAGAGAGGGGGAGGGGAAACAGTGGTGTATGAGAGAAGAATTAAAAAAGAAAAAGCATGAGTCCCAACCAAAGACATTTTATCTATCTAAACTATCCTTCAGAAATGAGGTAGAAATAAAAGTTTCCAGACAAACAAAAGTTATGTAAGCTTATCATTTCTACAAAGGAATTAGTAATGGAAATTCATTAGGTTGTAGCAAATTCTTCTAATTAAAGACACAAAAACATGAAAGTGAAAATTCAAATTATATAAATAATACAGAGCTATGCTGAAAAATTGTAGAATAACAGCCATATTTAGTGGAATTTTAGCTATGGTGTAAATGGCTTATTTCTTAAAACAACTATGGCTAAAACTATATTGTTAAGGGATAAAAATTACCAAGTTGTAGCAGTTTTGACACTAAAACCACAGAATGCAAAAGTATTGCATTTACCAGACCACGTTAGATTTCTATTACTTAGTTTTAATTTATTTCTAATTTTTGATTCATGATTGTTACTATAAATAATATTGTATTTTTTAAGTTTCTGTGTCCACTCATTCATTACTACTACATAGAGATATCATTTGTTTTGTAAGTATATTTAGCATCCTGTAACTTTATGGAAATAATTTATTTATTTATTTGTTTACTCTTGGACAATTTATAGTGGCCATACCACTGAAGAAGATAACGACCCTTCGTTCAGCCATCATTAGCTGCCACTGGCACTCGAGGGAGAGGTGGGTGTCATAAGACCCTCCTCCACCTATGATGGAATGTTAACATGCCCAATCCTGTTGCAGATCTTGTGCAGGTAATCACATGTTTTTATACATTATTTGAATTTTCCAAACAGACAATAAGGTCGTGTGCAAATGGGGATAGCTTTATGACTTTCATTGTAAAAATAAAATATTTCTATTAATTCTTTGAGAATTTCATACTCCTACTTTCTTTTTGTCTTTGCCCATTTATTTTCCTTTTTGCCTTTATTCCACAAGCTAGATCTTACAGCACTATGCTGAATAACAGTGGTGAGGAAAAGGACATGCTTGCTTTATTCCTAATCATGGAAGGAACACATTCAGGTTTTCACTGTTAAGGACAATGCTGACTGAGGCATTTCTTTAAAATGTGTGCTCTTTGTAACTCTGAGAAAGTTCACCTACATTCTGTTCTTTAGAGAGTTTATAAGCGTGAATGGCCATTGAATTTTGGCTGTTTTGTTTCAATTAATATGATTTTATGGATTTTCTTCATGATTAATTTTTAATATCAAGTATTATAGTTATGAAATAAATTTTATTTGATTTGATGAATTCTGCTCTTTAATATCTTGTTACAATTTTTTCTAGAGTCATGAGGGATACCACTCTTCCTACACTAGTGTAGCATTAACTATGTACATGTGTGAGTGTGCACATGTACACATATGCCATTTTCAGTGTGCACATGCACACATATGCCATTTTGAGTGTGCACATGTACACATGCCATTTCAAAAAAGAAACGGGTGATTACCAACCTCAGAAACTCTATTAGGGAACTTTGTTCTATTTCTAAGAAAAGATTGCTTAGAATTGTTGTTAATTCTTCTTTAAATATTTACTATAATTCCACACTTAACTAAGGGGTTGGATACTTGACTCTTTTAGGAAAGGCTACTAGATTTAACTAATTAAACTCACATTACCCATTTCCTATTGGGGCAAACGCGATAGTTTGATAGTTTGAAAAAAAATTGGTCCATTTGAATTGAGTGGTCAAACAGATATGTGTAGAATGGATTTTCATATTCCTTTGTTAACCCTTCGATGTTTCGGGGTCTGCTGTGAGGTCCTCTGCTCAATTTTGATGGTGGTAATTTCTCTTATCTCTTCAATTTCAGTTTAAGAATGGCATAAAATAATAATACAATGATTGACAGATGACATTTTCTCAGAAGCCCCCAGAAGTCTATCTGCTCTAAGTCTTAAGAAACGTCTCCATTGATAATACTGTGTGTTGAGTACATGCTGTGTGTGTGTGCTACATCTTCTCTCCTGTAAATACCACAGTTCTCCAAGTATGTTATCCCTCACATTTTATACCCAGAGAGAGGGGAGCTTCTTGAGACACACTGAAGAACCGTCAGACAGTCCTGGCTCGCTTCAACAGTTCAAAGCCATGAGCACATGAGTTATTGCACCATGCTTTGCTATAATTATTTAAAATGTCTTCCTTTATAATACAAATAATCAGACTTTCTTATAAATGAGAAAATGATAGTTTAAAAGAATGTTTCCCCAATGGTATTTATAAAAGCAATTGCCAGGAAGTCTATCACTAAGGACTACGATATTAGAAGAAAGTAAAATCTTAAGCCAGGAACAAGTGACAATTGTAAGTACTTCTCTGGATAACTGAGGTGGCATGAAATGTAAGTACTTCTCTGGATAACTGAGGTGGCATAAAATTTAGACTAATTACATATAACATTCCTTGAAATAAACTG
This sequence comes from Peromyscus aztecus, assembly GCA_902168405.1. Lineage (NCBI taxonomy): Eukaryota > Metazoa > Chordata > Mammalia > Rodentia > Cricetidae > Peromyscus > Peromyscus aztecus. The sequence goes on from CABHPQ010141257.1 coordinate 6,022, forward strand.
TAGCCAGTGGCATAGCATTTGTTGGCATAGGATGATAGAGATCATTAAATGAATATAGTATTAAAATTAATTGTAGCTAATGGCTTCCATTTTTTTCTGCTAAGTTTTTTTCCAAGAACACTATCAAAATAACTACTAAAAATCTTTTGTCTTCTCCCTGAACCATGCCTCTTGGGAAAAAAAATACTCAAAATGAGTTGTCGTAATAATATAAAGTAAATGCAAGAAAATGACTCATAAAGTAATCAATTTCTAAATAATCAAAAATTTGGAAGACTAATCTATAGTTTTGTGTGAATTCCTCTTAAGGAAAAAGAACCTCATTAAATCTTAAAATAACCTCTAACTCTAAAGTCTGTTTCTTCACCTTTGTATCACTGAGCAAATAGAACAAATATCCAATTCATCTGTGTATTAAATTCAAATGACATGACGGTAAAATTGGGTTCAAATCCTAACACCGATATTTACAGTTGAGTGTTTACATAGCTGAAATGAAGGTAATAACACAACTTTTCTCAAGAAATCCCTGTCGGACGTAACTGGGATCGTACAAAGGAAGTGCTAGGCCAATGCCTCCTTTAGAATAAGGAAGCGGTTGTTTTCTTCGTTTGTTGTAAGTTCTAGCACAGGCAGCAACTAACTGAAAGGTCTACATATGTTACAACAAGACATTCCTCTTAATTTTGCTGAGAAAATATTGCTACAATGAAAATATTTTCAAGATTTTTTTCCCCAGTTTTTCTGAGCATTTCATTGGTGCAGGGGAAGAATTACTAGACTTACAAATAGTAGAAATCTCTTCTGCAATCAGTCCAGAACTGCATGACTATGCCTTTACCATGCATGCATTTACTAAGCACAGGACATATGTTCACTCTAAAAAGCTTTAAGCACTTTGAAGGTTAAATGCTATTTCAGGTGACATTCCTTTGATATTCAGGATTTGGTAAGCATTTCTCTGCTCACGTATTGGATATTTATCTCTTTCTTTCTTGAGATCTTCATTCTGATCCTTACCCTGTTTCCTTCCTTTGTCGCGTTAATATCATGCTCTTATGAATGACTTTTATACATTAAGTATTGGTCATGTAACAGTTTATTTATTATAAATATCTCTTCCTCATTTTCACTGTATTTTGATTTTAATTGTTATTTTTGAAGCTTTATAACATTTACTTTTTTGTAGTCAAGGCTATTTGATTTTCCCTTGGGCCTATGTTCACAGTTTTTGTGTTAAGTAAATATCTCTGAGATTCAATTTGCAATACTGACAGCCTGGGGCTCTATCTCCGCGTACTTCTTGTTAGTTGATAGAGAAATGACTGCTGAACTAATCATTCGCAACTGTTGTGACAGGAGAGAGAGAGAGAGCGTGAGCGCAGGGGTGAGAAGATAAGACAACACCTTTCAGGGCTGTTATTAATCACTGTCAGTGTCTTGTCATGGTGCATTGTCTAATATCTGTTTTCATAATTTGACTTATTTTAAACAGTCCTTCCTTCACACATTTTTACTAAATCAATTATCGTAATATATTATTTCATGTATAACTGCAGTTGTGTGGATTTACACATGATATTTGTGTGAATAGCAGAATTCAACAGGAAATATAAGAGGTTTAGTGTTTTTCATATCCAAGAAATGTATGAAAGAATAATAATCTTAATTTATAATAATAACATGGTTTGGTACTTGACTCAGTTTAATTTAGTATTTATGGCTATCTCACATAACTCTGATTTTCTGTGTATATGCAAAGTTTTCATGTGTGTGTATGTTTTGTGTGTGTGTTATGTGTGTATGTGAGTGTATGTGGTATGCGTGTGAGTGGTGTGTGTGTGATGTGTGTGTGTGTATGTGGTATGTGTGTTTACATGATGTGTGTGTATGTGTATGGGTATGTGGTATGTGTGGTGTGTGTATGTATGTGTGCATGTGTGTGTGCAGTTTGTGTGTACGTGGGGTGTGTGTGTGTTGTATGTTTGCATGTGTGTATATGTATGTGCATGTGTGTATGTATGTATGCATGTATATGTGTGTGATGTGTCTGTAGTGTGTGTGTATGTGGTGTGTACATGTGGTGTGTGTGTGTATATGTATGTACGTGTGTGTGTATGTATGTGTGCATATATATATGTGTATGATATGTCTGTAGTGTGTGTGTATGTGGTGTGTGTGTGTGTGTGTGTGTGTGTGTGTGTGTGTCTATGGTGGTCAGAGGCTGACATTGGGTATCTTTCTTAATTGTTCTCACCTTATTTTCTGGCACGAGGTTCTCACTGAACCTGGAGCTTGCAGGCTGGGTTAGACAGCCTGGACAGCAATCTCCCAGGATCTTTCTGTACCCACCTCTCCAGGACTATGGGTACAGGTATGCATGACTGCCCCAGGCTTCTTTACATGGTGATGCTGGGGATCCACGTTTGGTTGTCATGCCTGTAAAACATACACTACACTGACTGAGCCATTGCCCCATCCCCATATGACTCTTCTGAGAACTCATGCCAAAATTTGTCAGCTATTTTTCTGGCCACTCAGTAAACATTTATTACCAAGTTCCTTGCTGAATGCTAGGAATCAAAGAAAACAAATTTCACAAACTAGTAGGGCATCACTTTTAATTTTTGCTTTTATAATTAATAATGTAATTAATATGGTTTTCACACATCCCTTTGGGAGAAGAAATAACTAACATTCAAAATGTTTGAAAAAGCCCAGTGGAAACCTGCATATACATATGCATATATATAGAATATATATGCGCTTATATATAGGCTATATATATATAGGATAACCATAGGTTGCCACATTTATGTCAGACATAGGATATCTCCCCTTAAGTTGTTGGTCAGAATTGTTCTGGATACCCCCCAACAATATAGACTACTGCCATTGCTCTTGGCTGTCCAAAGAACTTGACAGTAAGACCCAAACACACTGGTCACAGGACACAGAGAAATCAAACTGGTACCGGCCAGGAAGCTTCCTCCCTGCTGGCTAGCTTTCATAGTATTGGAATGCATTATGCAGGCTGCTGGGGGGGAGCCAGGGTCCCCTACAGTCTTACTCATGCACTGTGAATGCTATAGACTGCAGTAAGGACCGGTGTGGTGGCAAGATAGGCGGCCCAGGAGTGCAGTAGCAGTGGTGTGAACGCTGTGGGGATAACCAACAGCTTTACGATTGGATTTAAGGCCAGCTGGATGGGAGAAACACATGTGAGATACTGTAAATCTGGTTTGAGAGCTCACAGGCCCCAGGAGTGAATCCATTACTATTATTCTGCTAAGTGGACACATCGAACTGCCCTCTAAATTAGCATCTCTGTAAGCATAGATTAGTGCACCCCTCAGACATCATCAGAGAAGGTTCTTTGTGCGGCGGATAAATGGTTAATGCAGAGACTCACAGCTGGTCAAAAGGCGGAGAAAAATTGTCAGTGGAGTGATCAGTCACAAATCCGTATCACACCCCTCCACAGGGCTCAGGGACCATCATGGTGGAGGAGGCAGAAAGGTCGTAAGAGTCAGAGGTCAGGGAGGACCACAGTGACGCAGTTTCTTCCGGACACGACAGGACCACTGCACTCATGAACTCACATGTGGTTGCCTGAACAAGAGCTGCACAAGACCAAGCCAGGCAGTGTTGAAGCCTGGAGTGGGAAGAGATTCACAAGCTCCCAGTCCTAACTGGGGAGCTATGGACAGGTGATGGTTTCTGAAGAAAGGAGTGCCAGTTTTCTTTAAGGGTGTGACTCCTAGGTCAACCACACTCCATCGAATGGCCCCATACCCTGGAGTATATGGGCATCACAAATTGGAGACTTATGGTTTATTTTTTTTTAAGTACATGAAGTTGGGGGTATGGGGATGTGGGTTGGTTCTGGGAGGAGGTAGGGGAAGTGGGTACTGAATATAATCAAAATAAATTGCATGAAATCCTCAAAAAATTAATAAAATATTTTTAAATGTAATCAAATCCTGCCACACTTTTGCTTAACACCTCCAGTGACTCCTGATCGCACTTGGAGTAAAATGGACAGGCCTCACCATGACTTACTTGACTGGCCTTTTCTCATAGGAAACTACTGAGCCCTGTGCTGTTCATACATACATTTCTTGTCTATTCCTCTATTGTAAGTTTGATTCCCTGTCAGGCCTCTTGTCTTTGTCCTCTGGAACATTGCTCCAAGGAATCTGCTTTGCTTTTGCCATTTACCTTTCTTCATATTCAAGCTCAAATACTACCTCTTCATCGAAGTCTTCTTTGATCTAAAGCACTGGCTTTCTGCTCTCAAGTACCATTTTCTGTTTAGTTCATCCATACAATTTATCACAATCTGTGGTTATAATAGTACTTATTTTCTGTATACTGGGCCACTGACTATCTACCTCTTCTGAAATATAAACTCCTAGAACATATCAGATTATCAGTGAAATGAGTGTGTGGAGAAGGGCATCTCAATAGAGACAGCATGGGGAAGGATTATGTTGGTCAATACTTGGATCTTACGCTGAAGGAAAAACAGAGGTTAACAAGGTAGAGTAAGAGAGATGCTGTACACTGCATCTGGATGTATGAGAGCACACATTCCTTTGGTGAGCTGTGTGAGTTTAGTGTACTTAGGATGGTAATTATAAAGAAGAGGCTTGTGCCAGAACATGAACAGACTTCCATGTACCACCGAGTGGAGAGTGTGGACGTTTCCCTGAAGGTGATACAAAAGTTAATGACAATGTAATAAGATTGTTCTCTACCCCAATAGAAGGAAAGGAGAAGAGTCCCAGGAGGGTACTCTTTTGGAATTTCTTTACCATCCACATCAGAGATCACAAAAGGTGGAGACTCACTCAGTAGTGTCATGGCAAGGAAGGAAATCCTGCAGGGGTCACTCTTACATGGACTGTCAAATCCAAAGGCAGGGAGGAAGTAGCTGTGTGGTGTGTAGTATTCTGACCAAGTGAAGATGGAATCCATGTGAAGTTCCATTAACTTTATATAGTGGAGATTAACTGAGAATCAGACACACTCAAATATATTGAGAACCGTGGAAACCTGGTTTCTGGTTGTCAGGGAACAGAATTGAAAATATGGGAGTGAATTTTGCAGTATTTAGATCAAAGCTGCATTATCCATATGAATTCATAGTTTTCAAGATATAAAGAAGATAAAGAAAAACAGATGTATTCGTATTTATATATCTCCATAAATACCACCACATGCATGCATAGACATACTATGCAACTACAAATATTCCCTAACTTTGTCCAGTAAGCAACCTGTTGGGAGTAGCAACTGAATAGCACTGTATGTACTTAGTGCCCCAATCTTGGTATCCACCATTTCACACCAGGAGGAAACGAAGGTGATTGGAAAAATGGGTGCGTTCCATATTTGGGACGAGAAAAGTATCTACAAGCCTTAAAAGTAAGAAAGGGCTCAAATAATGATAGCAAATGTCAAAAGCACACAAGAAGGCTTTCTTTGACAAAACCCGAAAGAATTTAAGTGTTAAAATAATGATAGTGGTGAACTGTAACTCACCGGACAAAATAGGAAACCTATGGCTCTCTGTATATAAAAAAATATTTTTAAAAGAATTGCATTTCTTTAAAATGTGATATTAGCATAATTTCAAAATACCTTCTCATAAAAACTTATAAAGTTCAGAAGTAAGTGAGTAAGCAACTTCACAGTGGAGAAGCCTGGAAGACACCACTGTAATTACGTGATTAAGGTGACGTCATAGAGACGAAGACAAATCAAAGTTCACGTCCCACCTGATAGGATACAATAAAGAAACCAGAGTCTTCTCTGGCTCTTTCTGATAAAAATTCATATCCTGGGTTTAATAAGAAAATATCAGATAAATTTAAACCGAGAGTCATTCTATCTAATTGTTGGCCCATTATCTTTAAACATGTAGGGGTTTCAGAAGTCAAGATAAGACTCAACATTTGAATGGAATCTTAAGATTAAATGTTAATAATATGCCAAAGGCAATGATCTGATTTTGATGGCATGCTTTCTGGCGACAGATAAATATCCCATTTATAGCAAGTAATTTACTACTTGTAACTGATGAGGCATTGGATCTGTAACAACTTACAAATAGTTCTGAGAGAAAAAGCCTTTGTAGTATAGCTCCAACTTTGTTATAACTTTGCAAATATTTTAAAATATAAAACAACAATAACAATCATAACACAAACAGCACTACATGGAAAATACACAACATAAATTCTGCATTTATATTCTGAGAGTGAGAGCTAGGGAGCAGCCATTAGAGGAGGAGTTATCTCAGCAATAAAGTCAAAAGCCCTCAGACGGGCAGGGAGAGTAGAGGAGGGAGGTTTTGAGTCTCATTTAGGAAGCAAAACTGACAGGCTTTGGTGGCTAATTAGATACAGGGAGTGGAGGAATGAGAGGAGCCCTGGGTGACTCAGATTTCTGGCTTGCAATCGAGTAGAAGGCGGTGCAAGAATAATTGACATAAGAGGAAGAGGG
>CABHPQ010141258.1:0-24552 GCA_902168405.1 Peromyscus aztecus
CGGGGCCGCGGCCGATGGCAGCGAGCCGGCGGCCCGGGCGGGGCGGGGCGGAGCCCGCACCGTGCGAGTGGACGTGAAGCTGCCCCGGCAGGACGCCCTGGTTTTGGAGGGCGTCAGGATCGGCCCTGAAGCGGACCCCGAGCCGCTGCTGGGCGGCCGCCTGCTGCTGGTGAGTGCAACCCTGCCAAAACATGCCCATGACCATCCATCCTCGCATAGACCCGGCTCCCCAGAATCCGTCTTCATCCTGAAGCAAGCCCTTGACAGCCCAGAGCCGCTCTTCCTGGCATTCAGGCTTTCGCAGACCTGAGATCCACATGCCCCTTCCAAACTCATTCCCACACCCTGACCTTGCAACCTCTGTGAGACCCTGGCTGCCTCTTCCACTCCCCTTGCCTCCCTCTTCTCGTTGCTCCTCACACAGATGGACGTCGTGGATGCAGAGCAAGAGATACCTGTAGACGGCTGGATTGCAGTGGCATATGTGGGCAAAGAGCAAGCCGCCCAGTTCCACCAGGAGAATCAAGGCAGTGGCCGGAAGGCATGTCCCAAGGCCCTGGTCCAGCAGGTGCAAAAGGTTTTTGGAGGGAAGGGGAGAAAGGAAATGCTTTCATAACATCTACTGGAGCCAGGCTACCAGGTGGCCTATGAGGAGCCTTCCAGAGAAGGCCTGGCTTGAGTCAGGAGACCCCAATATGGAGCGTCAAAGCAGTGTGATGGGGAGGTGGAAGATGTGCTGGGGAAAGAGGGCCTGTTCTCAGAATATATGATGGGAGTCAGCAAGGGTGGGGAGAATGCTTTGCCAGGACTAGGGCAAATGGCAAGGTTTTTTGGATCCTACAGAACGGGAGGAATGGAAGTTTCACACATACGTGATAATGTGCAAATTTCTTAAAATCACGGATATTCCTTATGTAACTATGGTATCCGAAATTAGGAAAGTTAACTTCTCTAAAATACTGTAATCTATGTCTCATAATTAAAATTGCCTCAGTCCACAACCATCGTGTGTTACCTTTGGGTGTCAAATCTCTTCAGCTTTAGCTTTGGCTTGGCTTGAGGGAGCTTATAGCTAGTCTATCCAGCTGTCAGGCTCCTGAGCGCAGGGGGCCACAGGGAAGGCAGGTGTGGCAGCCTCTCCCCTTCCGTTTTCCCTTGCAGATGCGTCGTGCCCTCTTCCTGGGGGCCTCTGCCCTGCTTCTCCTCATCCTAAACCATAGTGTGGTCCGAGAGGTAAACTGGAATGGGCTGTGAGGGTGAGCAGGTAAGGGGACAGGGGACCAAAGCCTGCTGACCTCCCTGTCTCCTGCAGTTGGACATATCCCAGCTTCTGCTCAGGCCAGTGATTGTCCTCCATTATTCTTCCAATGTCACCAAGCTGTTGGAGGCACTTCTGCAGTGAGTTGGGTTTGCTTTGGGTGGTCTGCTGCCTGGCTCTGTGGGTCTCTGAGTCCAGTGGGCACTAGGGGAGGACGGTGTCTCTGGAGAAGGCCTTTACCTGACCCGTTAGCCCTTAAACTACTGTCCAAGGTTGAAAACGGGGGAGGAGGTGGGAAGGAAGAGGCAGGACCTGGGAAGGGACCAGCCCAGCATGAGGAAGCTGGATGCCTGATTGACAGGCTGTTCCTTGGTCTGGCTGGGTGAGAGCCAGGAAAGGCCTGGGAGCTGAATCAGAAGGCCTGCGACGACAATATCCTGGGGTATCCACTGCAGAACCAGGTAGATGAATCTGGGCCTCCCTTCCCAAGGGTCCTTCTCTCTGCCCTCTCACCCCCCAATCCCATGATTCTTCCTCTCAGGAGGACCCAGGCTACTGCTGAGATCACCAGTAGAGAGTCCCTGTCAGCCAACATCGAGTGGAAATTGACATTGTGGACCACCTGTGGCCTCTCCAAGGACAGCTACGGAGGCTGGCAGGATTTGGTGTGCCTGGGAGGTGGTCAGGCCCAGGAGCAGGTAGGTGCCAGTGGATCCTAGGGCTGGAGGCTCGGGTGGGGCCAAACGTATGCCTTAAAAGGACAACTCTGCATATCTTAGAGCTGATTACTTAGTGACATGGTACAGTGGACACTGAGGGGACACTTGGCCTAGGGTCGTGGGCAGTGGTAGCTGCGATGTCTTGTTCCCCTCTGCACGGGAGTCTTCACAGCTCTGTATGTGTTCCATTTATTTTTCCACTGGGGAAGAACCCAGGGCCATGCACATGCTGAGAAGTGTTCTACTTTCCCCCGACTGCTCCTTTATTTCTAGTCTTATTTTGAAGTTCCAGCTCCCTTGCCTTACTCACCGGCTCCCATATGCCCCTGACCTCCTGCCTCTGGGCCTTGCCCTATTGGCCTCTGGTGCTCACTCCCCTTTTCTCCGACTACACGAGTCCTTGGATGGTGGAACTTTCTCAGCTTACCCCACCTTCCTGCTTTGGACTGTCCCCTCCAGTCTCTGCTCACAGTCTTACTCCGTCTGCTCAGTCAGAGCTGCGCTTTGCCAGACTTTCTCAGCATTCTTAGGAGATCCAACCCGGTATGTTGGAGAGAGTGACTTTGTATCCACATATCCTAGTGTTTAGCTTCCAAGGGTTCAATCCACAGCATTTCTTGAACCCCAGTCTGTATAAGTTGGGGGGAGGAAGGCATACTCTGTCTCCTAGTGTACAGCCTCCAGTAGTTCATGACAAGGACCGCACTGAGCAGTCTGAAGTCAGACAAGTTAAAACCCTGGCTCCTAAACTGTAGCTGAACAACCAGAGGCCAAGTGTTTTCATTTCCCTCACATGCACACACTCTGCCGCTGGGGTGGACTGCACAGACCTCTGGGTGAAGGAGGCATCTGGTGAGGGGCAGAGGGAAAGGTAACATCTGGGAGAGGAGCAGGCTGGGAAAGGGCCTGATGGTCTGGAGGTGAGATTGTACGGTGTTCAGGACAGGCTGGCAGGGAACAGCTTCGAAGGTACTGCCAGCCAGGTTGGGGGTGGCCATGGCAGATGAGATGTCTGAATGATAGCTGCCCTGATGAACAGTGGACGCCAAGCCCTGCCCCAGGCCCAGCTCGCACCCTGAGCTGGGAATCAGGAAGCTGTGCTGAACAGCACCTTGGCTGACTTACTGGAGGGACCCTGCCTGTCCTCTCCCTGCCTGGGCTTCCAGCCGGGTGCTTCAGAGCCCAGCTTCATCGTGACTCTGCCTTGGTAGCCATTCAGCATGTCCTGCTGACCGGCCTGTCCCAGCGTAGCACAAGATACAGCCCAGTTGCCCCAGCCTGGGTTCTGGCTGGGGAGCAGATAGATACAGTCATTCCGTAGGGGTGAGCCACAAATCCTTCCAGGTCATAGCAAAAGCACCTGAGCCCAACCTAGTGCTCCAGAGTTTCCTGGGACAGGTGCCACCACCCCACTGTGATTAGAGGGGAGAGGGAGACGTTTATAGACGCCTCTAAGGAATGACCCCAGTGCTTTGACCCCAGCAAGGGCACTCTTACAGCCCCAACCTGGTCTAGGATGGTGGCTTTCTGTCTGATTCCTTCAGCACCCGTCCCCTGCTGCCATGGGAGTCGACCCCGTGTTAGGAAGAGCAGTCCCAGGGAAGTACCAGGCTTTCATAGGACTGTTAGGACGTCCCACCCTGTATGCTGTGACAAAGACAGAGAGCTACTGAGAAAGCTGAGAGTTTTTAAGTGAAGGTGTTTATTAGTTACAGCACATCTAAGTTCTGTGGGAAACAGTGCACCTGTGTGGGAGAGCCCATGTGGCATGCTTACTCTGCCTCCTCAGTTTCATTCCACAAAGACTACAATGTGGCCATGTCAGACTTAGTTCTCAAGCAATGAAAGGGCTTTGATGACTACCCAGGGCAGCAGCAAGGAAGCCCATGGTCAGTGGGTATTAGGAGGGCTGGGCAGGGGGAATATTCACCCTGGGGTGTGGGAGGGTGCTCCTGGAACAGTAGGCCAAAGGTATTGAAAGAGTAAGGGCAAGGAAAAACAGTTTTCAAGAGGGGGATGAGGCAGGGCGTAGACATGACAAGGGAGAAGACAGTGAAGGAGGGCATGGGGTTGTCAGATTGCCGCACAAGTCCCTGGATCTGGGGCTGGGGCCTGTGTGCTGGTGGTTGGAGAGAGAAATGATCACAGGATAGAGGCGGACCAGCTTCTGCAGTTTCAGGGGTGAACATTGCTTAGATGAAGGCGAGGAGGGGGGGATGGTAGAGACTGAGAACATACCAGGAGGAATTCTACGCTGGGAACAGAGTAGCAAAGTACTAAGGACGATGTGGCTCTCTCAGCGCAGCTGGGGCAGACCCTGAGAAGCACGTGAGTAGGTGGGATGGAGCTTGCAGAGACAGAGGCCCTTGGTACATGTCACCTGCTTTGTTACCAATGTTCCTGGGGGTGGCGACTCCTGGAAGATGCATGTGGAGCAGCCCCAGAGCACCTGACATTCTCTTCCCTCCCCAGAAGCCCCTGCAGCAGCTATGGAACGCCATCTTGCTTGTGGCCATGCTCTTGTGCACAGGCCTTGTGGTTCAGGCCCAGCGGCAGGCATCAAGACAGAACCAGCAGGAGCCTGGAGGCCAGGTGGGAGCCTGATTGTGGAAGCCCTGGTGCCCACAGCCCTTGGGCCTGCAAGACTGTGGCCATCCTTTTCCAACAGGGGGATTTGTTTAAGCGCCGCGTGGTTCGGAGACTAGCATCCCTCAAGACCCGGCGCTGCCGGCTGAGCAGGACAGCACACAGCCTTCCAGAGCCCAGCACTGAGACTTGTGCTGTTTGTCTAGATAACTTCTGTAACAAGCAGGTTAGTGCCTGGGCAAGGTCAGCCACCAGCTGACCTGTGGCATCCCAGATCCTGCTCCTGAGACCCTCAATACTCCAACCAGGACCTTCTTCCAGTCCTCATTATGGCTAACATAATGGGGAAGGCCCAGGAGTGCTCAGTGCTTAGCTCGGGCGAAGGGCACAGGTCTAGATCTGATCTAGAGCCTGTGCCCCTCCCCCACCCTGTAGTGGCTCCGGGTACTGCCCTGTAAGCATGAGTTCCACCGAGACTGCGTGGACCCCTGGCTGATGCTACAGCAGACCTGCCCACTATGCAAGTTCAATGTCCTGGGTGAGCATCAGGGGCAGGGGAGTCCTGGGCTAGCCCCCAGCCCCACCTGATCCCTCTTTCCCTGTTCTTCCTTCTCCCCTACAGGGAACCATTACTCAGATGACTAACTGCCCAAGTGGAGTTTCTGCACTTTGGGATGGACCCTTCCCAGCCTACACTACAGGATAGTGGGTTGGACAGATCAACTAGCCCTATGGGCAAAGTCAAGACTCCACCATACCCATGGTGGATAGGAGGGACTCACAGCCCCAGGCTGAAGACACAGAGCCAGGACCCATCAGGCAAGGAGAAATCATTAGAGCCCTTCTCTGCAACCTTGGGATATCTGTCTGCTCTTATAGGCAGCTCCCAGGACCCTGAGGGAAAGAAAACATGGCCACTACGTCTGTCTCCAGCATTCTGGGGCTTCTGTGATTGAATTTTATGCTATTTATTGGGGGATAGATTGAGGGAAAAATGTGTGGCTGTGGGACCCACTGGCATGACCCCAGGCTATAGCTTGGTCAAATCAAAGGTATAATGTTCAAATGAGCCTCCTCCACTACCTGCTGCCTGTCCAGCCGGATGTCTCCAGTCTGCCTGGGATCAGAGGCCTTAGAAACCATCTAGTGCTGTATTTCTTGGTTGGGCTAAATGTTACTGACCAGGATACTTGAAGCCACAGAATATATGTGGTGCATCTGCCAAGGGCATCATTTAAAAAAACATTTGGGTAGGGAAGTTTTAATAGTAAAATAAACATGGAATATATTTTAACATAAGACATAAAATCTGTGCAGATGTTTTAAGATGTTAAGCAAGAGATGGGTATGTGGTGGCATATGCCGATAATCCCAGAAACCTGGAGGCAGAGGCAGGAGGATTAAGAGTTCAAGGCCAGCTGGGCCTAGTGGCACACCCCTTTAATCCCAGTACTGGGAAGGCAGAGGCAGGTGGATCTCTGAGTTCGAGGCCAGCCTGTTCTACAAAGTGAGTTCCAGGACAGCCAGGGCTACACAGAGAAACCCTGTCTCCAAAAACCAAAAGTTAATTAATTAAAAATTAAACAAAAAAGTTCAAGGCCAAACTGGGCTACTGGGCAGTCCATGTAATCCCTTTGTAGAAGGGAAACCAAAGGATCAGGAGTTCAAAATCATCCTCGGCTGCATAGTGAGTTTGAGGTCAGCCTGGGCTCCTCCCCAAAACAATCAAACAAAATAGCAGTCACCTTGGCTTCTCCTGCTTGGAGCAGGGAGAATTCTTACAGTTCTCAAAACCTCACACTCCTCTGCTACATGAGCATGCCTTGCATAATCTTTACAACATTGACTCTGAGAAGCTTAACCCCTATGAGTAAGTTATATTAAACGGCCTGCAGATGAGAAAGGCAAGGGCTGGGGCATGGCTCACTGGTAGAGCGCTTGTCTAAAATGCACAAGGTCCTGATCAATTCCCAGCACTAAACGGTGACAAGACAATGAAAAAGCATCGGTCAGCACAGGAGCCCATGGGAAGCAGGACCAAGTCAGAGACTGGAGGGGGATCCATGTGGGAGACATACGTTCTCTGCCTCCCCCCACCTTTCTCTGTCTCTCCTTTCTCTCTGTCTCTCCCTATCTCTCTGTCTCTGTCTCTGTCTCTCTCTCTCTCTCTCCAGGGTCTGTATGTAGCTCTTGCTATCCTGAAGCTTGCTTGCTATGTAAACCAGGCTGGCCTCAAACTCACAGAGATCCACCTGCCTCTGCCTCCTGAGTGCTGGGATTAAAGGTGTGTGCCACCACCGCCTGGCTCTGCTGCCTTCTTGAAGATGGGCGGTGCAAATAAGAAACCAGGCTAGAGCAGTGTGGCAATGGGGACCTCAGCCCCAAAGCCTGAGCCTAAGGATCAAGCTCTGCCACAGCCAGGAGTTTGTAAGAGGACTCTTCCCCAGAGTCATCTAAAGGAGACACTCTGAATGATACCTTGATTTTTGACCTCTGAGCAGAGGACCTGGCTAAACAAACTGGACTTCTGAACTTTTTGCTTGTTTCCTATTGTTCTCTATCTGTCTGTCTATCTGTCCGTCTGAGTCAGGTCCTCCCTATACAGCAAAGGCTAGCCTTGAACTCTCAATCCTCCTGTTTGGGAAGAGTCTGGCTTACCAATTGGCAGAAGTGAGAGCTAATAAATGGATGCTGAGTCAGTGGAGGCCTGGGATGCTCAGCGGGAACAGGGCCTCTCTCAGGGAGCTGTGTCCAAAGCCGGCTCTCCCTGGTAGAGTGACTCAGAGCATCCGGTTTCCTCCAGAAAGCCTGGGCTGTTAAGAGACGGAGTTGGGAGAGCTGCCAATGCCAGCTCACTACACATGCGGCTTCCTTTGACCCTTCACTGTAAACTGAGGCACTCAACCTGATGGCCTCCTCATCACATAAGAAATAATGCCACCTAGAAGGCTAGGAGAGTGTGACCTGAGAAATCCTCAGTAAGAATTGAGAGCCTGTCCTTCACAGACAAGGTGACTTGAGGCAGGCTCATGGCTTGCTTTAGAAAAATGACCACTGTGTGCGTGGTGTGGCTGGTCCACCCTTGCTTAGTGCCATGTCTCCCTGAACTGGGTGAGCTCTAAAGTCTAATGCTCAGCAAACCATGGCTGGCTAAGGTGTCCAAAGGCCTGGGCTTTCCTTCAGTGGCTTTGTGAGCCTCTGACCTCTAGGACCAAAGAGGGACCTCTCCGGTGTCCCCAATGGCAGCAAGCTCCTTGGTGAGCCACCTGGTGCCCTTGGGGCCTGCACCAGATGCAGAACCAAGGTGGAAGGCAAAGGACTGCTGTTCTCTGCCTGCCTTGCTGGACCAGAGACAAGGTCATGGCCTCTGGGTCCTTGTTTCAGATGCGCCCTCACACCCTGAGCCCTACCCTAAGTGCTGGTCAGTAAACCCAGGGTTACCCCTCAGCCCTTTCTATGGTACTCTCTGTGTACTCTCCCATAGCGCCTGTCAGGGTGGAGACTGGAAGCTCCTACTCAATGGCAGGCCTCTATTGGCCAGTGACCTGCCTGGTGGGATCATAGAAGCCTTTGTCCAACAAAGAGGGAAGGTCTGTTCCCCCAGCTCAGCCACGCTGAGGCCAAGATCGCTGTGGGCAGATGGCTGGGGCTTTTATTCCACGGGAGATTGCTAGCCACCTGCCCTCCAGCCCTACCCCTGCTTCGGGTTATGTGGGCCGCTCCTGGGGTTGATATGTAGAGCCAGCCTGACCTCGGTTCGGTGAGAGTTTCCTCCTGAGCCTGGCCAAGGCCCGGATGGGGTTCTGGGTGCAGTTGGCTGAATGGGTTCTGTCTTCCAAAGAGGCTTTGCTGGGCCAGCTGCAGGGCTGCCGAGAGGGGGATGCTCGGGGCCCGCCTGGATGGGCTCTGCCCGTACTGCTCGCCCGGCTTCCAGGAAACTGCCGTCTGCCCATGGGCCTGAGGGAAGACAGGGACACCACAATTCCCTGGGATCCAGGGGACCCTACCACTCATCTGACCAACCTCAAGAAAAGCCTTACTCACCCTGGGGATGTACTCTGTGCCTGGGCTGGGGGTATCTCTCCCTGGGTGTCCTTGTAGGGAGGGAACCAGTGCTGGCCCTGCGGGATCATCTGCAAAGAAGGTCAAGCTCATCAGGGCCCAGGAGCCCCTCCCTGAACTGCAGAGAGTGTCAAGATGGATGGGGAGGCAGAATCCCCAGCCAAGCCCCCAGATTCTCTTCACTAAGAGGCAGGGCTTGCAAAGCTATCCAAGGGCCATCCTAGCAGCAAAGCCTTGGACAGGTGATATATATTGACTCCTGAAGTAAAAGAATGAGGGGCTGTGGTGGGATTGTGAGCTGGAAGGCTGTCTTTCATAGTCTCATACCTTTTGACATATGGAAGAAGTTTTTCAAGTGTGGCCTAAAGCCACATGCCATGAGGCAGGTTCTCATGGCACAGTCTCAAATCCTGCCTGGTAAGGACCCCTTCATATACCCAAGCCCCTCAAAGGCTCACTTTGAGGCCTCCCTGTTGGGCCACCTCTCGGATTTTGGTCAGCATTGACTGGAACCGCCTGTTCTCTTCCTGTAGGACCTGGATGCGGATATCATTGGCTTGCATCTGCCTCTCCATGTCATGGGTGACATTGTTAGAACCTGCAAAGACATTTGGGGCGCGACATCACTGGGCCTGCCTCTTGTGTCCAGTTGGACAGGACAGAGGATGGGGTGGGGTAGCCCCCAGGCACCCCATCACAGCTTCCTCTGGAGGCTTTTGTCCCTTCCTGTAGCCACCTACTGTGAAGGTGACGTTACATTTTAGAATTGGAGAGCCGGGTGAGTCCTACAACTGCAGGTTTGGATAATGAATAAAAGAATGGATATTATTGAAGATCACCTGTCTTTGGCCTGCCAGAGGGGTACTGTAGGTTGTGCAAAGGTACACTGGGGTTCGCGTCACAGGAAGTCATCATGAATGTTCTTCCTTACGCTGTGGTTGATAGATGACAACCAGCCCTACACACCTGAGCAAGTTGCCTGCCCATGCTAGATCTCAGTTTCCTGCTTTGTAAGAAGGTTGTTGGGCTGGAGAGAAGGGTCAGTGAATAAGAGCACTAGCTGTTCTTCCAGAAGACCGGGGTTCAACTCCCAGCACCCACATAGCAGCTCACATCCATCTAACTCTGGTTCCAGAGGATCTACCCCATCTTCTGGCTTTCAGGCACAAGGTACCAACACAGTATATAGACATATATGTAGCCAAAACATCCATACACCAAAAAAATTTTTAAAAATGTTTGTAGGGCTGGTGAGATGGCTCAGCAGGGAAGGAAAGATGCTGAAACCCAGCCTGACCACATGAGTTTGGTCCTTGGACCCATATGGCAAAAGGAGAGAACCAACTTCCACAACCGTCTTCTGACCACACTTGTGCCGTGGCAGGTGCACACACACACAAATGTCCAAAACCAGTTGTTAACAGGTATCCAGGTTAGCCTCATGAGGCAGTTGTGGGCAGCAGAAGGCGTGGCACTTAGTGCTCAGGAGTGACCACTCACTGTGAGCAGCTTAGCTACAATGGATCTTGGATAGCTCTGGGGAGGGCCATCCATCCCAGGGCCTCAGAGACTGCCTGACAGGGTCCTGCACCAGTGGAGGCGCCCTGTGCTCCTAACCATGGGGTCCAAGACACTGAACAGCCAGGAGAAATGACCTAGAAAATGGTCCCACGTTGTACGACACCAGGAAAGGAAACCTGGGGAAGTTGAACAAGGACTGGCGTGTGATGTGACAGACAACTAGGGCAGTTGTTCTCAAACTGTGAGTTGTGACCCCTTTGGGGGTCAAGTGACCCTTTCACAGGTGTCACCTATCAGATGTCCTTCATATCAGATATTCACCTTATGCTTTATAACAGTAGCTGAATTCTAGTAATGAAGTAGCAGTGAAAATAATTGTATGGTTGGGGTCACCACAACATGAGAAACTATATTAAAGGGTCCCAGCATTAGGAAGGATAAGAACTGCTGTACTAGGGTGAAAGATGCAGGCACTTTGCCTTTGGGTTTTTGTGTGTTGTCTCCACAGAGAGGTGAATAACATAGGAAACCCTTGTGGGTCATGGCGGCTCTAGAACACAGCTCACCTCCTGCCCCCATCTCCTCTTGCTGAGGGTGAGAACAGTACCGGGTCCCATCCAGGCCCCACCCCGCCCTCAGCAGTACCCCAGGCCCCTACTGTGGGTCTGGGCCTCCGTGGGCTGGTACAGGTCGGGGAAGGCCACCAGCAGTCGTTCCCGCTCCTTCAGCTCCTCTAGCTCCCGTCGCAGCTCTGAGATGGTCAGCTTCAGGTCTGTAGTTACCTGCTCCAGGTCCTGTTTCTCCTGCTGCAGGCTCCGCAGCAGCTCCTGGGGCAAAGACGAGCTTAGTCCTGGCTCTAAGCTCCCTTGGGGACACACAGGCCCAGGGACACTGGGCAGGTTAGAGGCTCCTCAGCGAAGAGGACTGCCCTCCTCTCACCCTAGCCCACCGCACCTGCTGGGCCTGTAGCTGACACTGTTCCTGTTCCCTGTCGCTCTGGAGGCTCTTCAGCTGCTCCTCTAACTCAGCCCGCTGGACCTCAGCCTCATCCAGACTTCCCCGCAGCTCTTCCCTCTCCTGGTCCAGACTGTCCAGCTGCTGGAGCAGAGTCCTCTGCTTGGCCTGCAGGGACTAAATGGGAATGGATAGGCAGGGCCAATGAAAGGATGCTGGAGCCAAACCAGCCATCTGGGACTGAGGCGGCTGCCGGGTGGTGGCTAGGACCCTCTGCTCTGTTTGGGTGCACACAGATGTTTCACTACAGAAGACAGGCAGCAGGCAGACGGACATTCAGTCAGGACACCACCAGGACCCACTGTTCCAAAAGCAGTTGGATGACCCCTTCTTCCCACTCATACAGCTCCCACTCAAAGGATTCTGGGAAACAGGCTTTATTTCTTTTCATCAAGTCTCTGGTGTCACATTTGCCTCTATCATTGAAACCCAAATATCCTGGCACCCATTGAATATAAAGACTTGGCTTTGCCTCTCGGTAGCTGTGTGGCCTTGGGGCAACTTCTTTAACCTCACCACACCTCAGTTTCTCCATTCATAAAATGGAGAACAATGGGAGTTCTACCTGCTCCTATTGTGACAGGGAATAGGGGTAAGAGGGCTGCAGAGCCTGAAGCCCAGTGCCTGGATTGTAGGCCTCACCTCCTGATGGCGGACCATGCTGTCGACTCGGGCCTTCTCCTTGTCCAGCTCTGTGCTGGCCCAGCGGATCTGCTTGCCAGCTCCATCCAGCCGCCCTGCCAGCAGCTGCACTTGCTCCTCCAGCTGCTGCACTTGCCTCTCAGCAGCTGCCCTGCGCTCACCTTCCTCCTCCAGCCGCTGGGCCTTTGCCGCTGCAGGGTTGAGTGAGCGGGTAGAAAAGGGGTTGGGTAAGGGGGCTCGGAGTCAGAATCTCTGACTGGGACTAAGGGGAGATCACATCACAGATCTGCAGCCCAGACCACAGCATGGGGCTCTGGACCCCATGAGGTGGGTCTGGACTACAGAAGGCACTTTCTGCCCACTGAAGTTGAGATTCCAGCTTGGACCATCACCAACGGTGCAGAGTCAGAATCATTCTCCTCTGGTTCCCACTGTCTGCCCTAGAAGCTTGGAATGGAAACGGAGGTACATGTCCAGCTATACAGTGAGTTGGTGATGTGGATGGGGTCACACAAAGGGGCGTCTTACCCATGGCCTGCATGGACTTCTGCTGCTGCTTCAGGTCTCCCTCCAGAGTGGCCACCTTTGTCTTTAGGTCACACGTTTCTACGGCAGCCAAGAGAGAGGCCTTTCAGAGGATCACTTGGGCCTATGGCCTTTAAGGCCAGTGCACTCTGTAGAGTGGAGGCAATCATCCAGTGTGCAGGGGCTGCTTGAGTTGCCAAGAGAGGCCTGGGGTAGTCCTAGGAGGCCTGGGGCCCTGGCGTGCTCCACTGGCTGGCTGCTGGATTACCTATGCCTCTCTGGACCCAGTGATCTACATGGAGGCAATGGAGAGGCTCAGAAAGGACATTGACTACTTGCCCTAAGCCCTCGGCTGGTAACAGTGGGCAACGGTACCTTCCTTTTTGCCCAAGAGCTTCTGCTAAAGCCAAGAGGTGCTGGGGCTAAGGGGACTCCCTGCAGGTACCTTTAGTGACCACCAGGAGAGAATGCTGGATTAACACCCCAGCCCTCTCCCCTGCTGATGGACAAGTCTGAGGCTCGGGTGCTACTCAGACCTCCACATACTCCCTAAGGAGACAGCTCCAGCTGCTCACACGGGTGCCTGCTGGATGTCTCCACCCTTCTTGCTGCCTTCCTTTCCTGGAACTCTTGCCCGCTCCCCAACCGGGGTTTCTTCCATGTAGACTATTAGGACTCAAAGCCTGGTCTCTGAGGGGAGGAGGGATGGCTGTCCTGAGGTTATGGCAGTGTCTGGCCTCTGGGGAGTAGACCTGTGAGCAGCTGTTGCCTGTCCTGCTCGCACTTGGCCAGGCTCCGCTCAGCCTCCTCTGTCTGCCGCTGCCGCTCTCCTTTCTCCTGCTGCAGAGCCTGCTCCAGCTTGCCCACCTGCTTCCTTAGTCCGTCCTTCTGCCCCTCAGCCTCTTCCAGCTGGGTCCTGAGGGGCCCGACAAGTTGGGTGAGGGCCCCCACGTGCTTACTGAGCCGAGTCAGATCTTTGCTCTGCTCTGCTGCCCAGTGGCCCACGGTGGCAGCCGGCAGTGGTTTGAGCCCCATGCTGTCCTGCACCAGCTTCTGGAACTGGCCCAAGGACGAAGGCAAGTTTTGGCTCTGACACAGGCTGACGACCACCTTGCCCACCTCCCACAAGCTGCCCTGGACACTGGTGCAAGCATCACAGGGCACCAAGGCTGTCTCGATGGTCTGAGAGTAGACACTCTTGGTTTTCTCAGGGGTCCCCGCTGGGGCCCGCAGGGAGACTCTGACAGGGATGCTCTGCAGCCCTTGGCAGATCATGGGCAAGCCTGCCACTGGGGAAGGAGGCTTGATGAACTTGGCAGTCATGCCTTCGGGGCTCCTGGCTGGTTCACCCTTGGCCGTGGGCTTGGCGATGGGAATCTCCCCTTGGTTTGCTCTTTTCTGGGGTTAGGAAAAGAAAGGGAAGGCAGGTGAGAGAGATGGGCATGGGAGGTAGGCCGTTCCCCGGAGATGTTGGTGACAGCCTTGCCCAGTGCTCAGACCTTCAGATGTTATGTGACACCCACACAAATCACAGAGAACCTTCTCCTTTTCTCTCTGACTCAACCCAGCCCTGGTCTCTTTTCTGCTCTGACCCCAGGCTTTCCATGGTTAAATGTGCATGGAACTGGGAGGGCAATGGTGGCAGTTACAGCTAATGCTTACTGCGTTCTTGATTGCGCTCATGCCTCTATAACCACTCTGTTTTGGACTCACAGTGATGGTGTCCTTCCTAACTGGGTGACTGTGAGGATTATGGGATAACCTGTTATCAAATGGGGCTCATATAAAACCCGTTGTATAGATGAACCAACATTCAGAGTGGGAAGGCATTTCCCAAAGTCCCGTTGTGTAAATAGCAAAGCCAGGGAGCCAGACTTGACCCCCAAGGCCTGCTTTCTTAACTGCTAAGCCCATGGGACTTCAAGGGGAGGTTCTAGAGTTTGAATGCTCCAGCTGGGCAGTGGAGAGCCAGCGAAGGATACAGTGCATGCAGTGGTGGTAAGAGGCTAGAATTGTAACAGTATGTGAGGGTGACCATAGTTAGGGGCCAAGACGACCTACCTGGGGGACTGCCTGCTGGTAGAGCATGCCCAGCCTCAGCAGGTTGCTCCAGAAGCGGCGTACTGTGAGCCCCACAGACATGCATGGCCCTGCAGCTCGGGTAGGAGGCATCATCTGCTCCAAACTGAGGTTTTCCAGGTAGCTGGCACAGCTCTGAAGCAGCAGCAGGAGCCTGTGGGCAGAGTTGCTAGGTGGGCTGGGGCAACACTGGTGCTAATACAGGCTTCATACAACTGGGGGCTTTGAGCTCTGGGGGACTGACCTGGACACCAAGGGCCTAGAGAGAGTCCGTGTCAGCTTCCTGCTCAAACCAGGGGCCACCTCCTATCAGGTGCCCTCTTCCTAGTTGGAAGTACTTTCTGCTTCGTGGTTCCCCACTTGACCAAGAAGCTGAGGAAAGGCAGCCTGGCTCAGAAAGTTCTGGGGGAGTAGCACCTTACTTTAATAAGAGGAGCCCAAAGTCACAGGGTAAGTAAGGCAGGACAAGGGCATGTGCACGTTTTCCTGGTTCCAGTGGGATGGGGGGGACGTCCTTCAGGCTGAGCAGCCTCTGTAACAATTGGGACTTGGGGTACAGACAGCTAGGTCTCTTTATGCCAACCTCCAAGTTCAAGTTTAGAGTCAAAGGAATGCTAGGGAAAGGGGATGCTGGAAAGTGTGCCTTGGCATGGCCAAGACTTACCTTAAAGGCAGAATTGTATGTTTGTAACACATACACGGAAGGCAAGTGAGCTTTTCTTGCTGCAGGAGGTAGGGGGTGGCAGGAGGCCCAGAGACCTTGAGGAGGAGGTACCCACTGCACGACCCTCTGGGCCATGCAGACAATAACACTGGGGAACCAGGACACAGCAGGGGATTCAGCAGAGCAGTCTGTTCTCAGACAGCCACCTGGGGTGGGGGATGCTGTGATACATGTAGCCTTAGTCATGGTCCTACCATTG
Source organism: Peromyscus aztecus (assembly GCA_902168405.1). Classification (NCBI taxonomy): domain Eukaryota; kingdom Metazoa; phylum Chordata; class Mammalia; order Rodentia; family Cricetidae; genus Peromyscus; species Peromyscus aztecus. The sequence goes on from CABHPQ010141258.1 coordinate 15,330, forward strand.
ACATGTACTGAGCCTCCAAAATGTCACACTGTTGGCTAGAGGCCATGGCCTTCATGCTAGGGTTCCCAGGCTAAGCTTTGATTTAGTGACCTCTCGCAGGAGTTACTTTTATACACAGGAGTTAACTATGCACAAAGGAGGCTAGTACTAACTCAGAAGTAGACAATACTCCGCCAGGGAGGGTGGGGGAGGTATGTCAGCAGCAGCTTAACAGGAAAGAGGTGAGTGATTGGGGCCTTGGTGGGTGAAGGGGTGCTCTGCTGGAGCAGGAAGGGGTTAGCAGGGCAGGCCTAGATGCCTGCTCTGGGAGAGGAAGTGTTCTGTACTCACACCCATCCAGCCCTTCGGAGGATGCAAACACTGCTTTCATACGCAAGACTCCTCCAAGCCTTACAGGAGTACTCTGCCTTTTCTATCTCCAGGCAGGTCAGTCCTCAATGTTTCTGATGCCCATTGGTCCCTGACAGCTTTGCTGGCATGGACAGTTTTTGAGTGCCAGAAGCCTGGGTTGTGGTTCCCGGGAGGAAACTTTAATGAGAGTGTAGAGATGGTGGGGCAACAGGGGAGCAACTGGGCTCTTCCTAGCAGGGCCAGGGGTGGGAAAAACATCCTCCGCCCTGTTTCCTGCCTTGTGAGGCATAGAGGGAACATAGCCCACAAAATGCCAGAGCCTGGGATGAGAATGCTAAGCAGCAGCTGTAATGTTCCTGACACACAGAAACCTGAGGTGACAGCAGGCAGAGCTGTGGTATTGTGGGGACCAACAGCACAGGGCAGAGTGGGGGTAAGGACAAGAACTCCCCGAGGTAGACGGGCTAGGGCAGCATAGTAGATCACACAGTAGAAAGTGGGGTTACTCTGAGGGTCCTGAGTTGTGGCCCCTGACCTGTATAGTCAGCCCATGGTTGACTGTTGTGACCCATGTTGTCAGCATGTCTAGAAAGGGCTCCTACAGCTGCTGCTGGTGCAAGGGGCGGGTTTGGCCCAGGCCTTACCTGTCAATGACCAGCTCCAGCAGCACAGCATGGGACAACTGTGTGAACTCAGGGTCACCTGGCACATGGTCATAGTGCTCCAGAAGGGCCACCATATCAAGATCACAGGCCAAACGGTCAGGGAACTTCCAGGATGGGAAGCGAACAGGCCCAGCACGGGAGAACACTTCCACAATGGTGCCCTGCAGGTCGGTGAGGTCCTTGCGCAGACTGTCCATGCAGGCCTGGCTGCCTAGCAAGTGTGCCATCCCCACAGCTCCTGGGGCTGAGAGAGGAACCATGGTCAGCCAAAGTGATGTGGCTATTGCCCAGAGAACCTTATAAACCCCCTGACCTGTCTCGGTATTCCACATCCCAAGTCCACCTCTGGTTTTAGGGAGAAATCCTGAGTGACAGGCCTTTTAGAACCTGGTTCTGGATGTCTTGGCCAGCCTCCCTTTCACCTCCCCAGCCCTGTGGCCACCCTGCCTCCAGAAAATCTGTGTGCCCCAGGCCCCCTTGCTATATGGAGACAGGAATGAGTCTTCTGCCTGTAGGGAACTGAGGAAGCCACGAATAAGTGAAGTCCTAAATGAATGGATGCTATTGATATGGGCACAGTAATATCAAGGACTCCAGAGCCTCAGCCCAGAGGGAAATGGCAAAGCCTTCCTTGGGGTACTGAGTGCGAGTGTTGACAGTATATTCAGACTATACCCACCATAGCTTTCTCCCCCTGGATGTTTACAGACTGAGTATTGCCTCCCTAATGAGACTGTGCCTACCAAGATTAGCTAAACTGTAGTTGAAGTTTTTCTCCTGTGTCTTGCCAGGTCCCGAGGTCCCACAGTCCCACAGCCGCTCAGACCCAAATGAACACACAGAGGCTTAATATTAATGAAAACTGCTCGACCATTAGCTCAGGCTAACTACCGACTAGCTCTTACACTTAAACTCAGCCCATTTCTGTTATATGTTGCCACATTTTCCACGGCTTTACCTGTGTGTCATTACATGCTGCTCCCTGGATGGCGCGCTGGCGTCTCCTGACTCTGCCTTCCACTTCCCAGAATTCTCCTTGTCTGTTTAGCCAGCCTATACTTCTTGCCTGGCTACTGGCCAATCAGCTTTTTATTTATCAACCAATCAGAGCAACACATTCACAGCATACAGAACATCCCATAGCACTAAACCTGTCTCCTTGATCCACCCATATACCATAAGCCCTGCCTCCTTGTGTATCTATAATAACCCTGCCTCCTTGTTCAGCTGTATGCAATAACCTTGCCTCCCTGTCCAACTCTGTAAACACGCTGAGCTCCTGGGATACTGCGGTTTCTCCATCCTAAGCCCAGCTTTTCTTTATGTCTTTCTTTTCATCACACTCTGTCTCTCTCTGCTCCCAGGCAGGTCCAAGTCTGGAGTCATGCTAGATATGCTATCTACCTTTCCCTCTGACACAGCCAAAACACATCATAGCTTCAGCATGACAGGGAATGCTAGGCTCCACCTCCACCCCTACCGTCACCACACCCCTGTAAACACGTGGACTGTGCCCTTTGAGCTCATTACTGTATGACCTGGTCACCAAGTCTGAGACCTGGGCCCCAAAGTGCTGGGAAACTCAGAGGCACCCAAGGTGATGCTGGGGTCTGGAGTGGACTCTGGGTTTCCCAGAGGACTAGTTCTGCCCTTACCTCTCACAGATGTCTGCCCATGAAGCTGGAGTGACCGACTATGTCCACTTCTTGGACTCGGCTCTGGGGTCTGGGGCTCGTGCTGGTGCCTGGCTTTCTGGCTCTGGGCTTCCTGGTTCAGGTACAGGGCTGGCCGCAAGCGGCCCTCCCATCCCTAGGAATGGATACACAACAGAGTGAGTGAACACACAGGACGGCTTCCTAGGAGACCAGGTGGGAGCTGCCTACAAGAAGACGTGTCCCAGGCTGGAGGAAGGGGATGAGGACAAAGTATACATGGGGTGTATACATGCCTTCAGCCAGACCACAGGAGTGCTACTCCCCCCAAATCTGTCTCCTTTATATATAACCGGAACCCAGAGAAATCACTCAGGCAGCGAGAGTTCTTAGTCTCCTTTCTTTCTTCCATCCTTAGGCCATGCTGCTTCTAGACCAGCCATGTCCAAAAGAAGTATAATGCAAGGAATGGGGCTTGGAAACAGAGAGAACAGCAGACGCACAGAGCTCACTTTCCTTTCCCCTCGCCCTTCCCTGGAAAGGTCGCAAAACTCAGGGACACTGACTCTCCTCCCTCCCTTCTTCACTGAAGACCTCACATGATAGGCATCCTGTAGAAAATCTCGTTGGTAAGGATATCACAGGAGAATGAAAAGAAAGATCTGGAGTCAGCGAGATGGCTCAGCAGGTAAAACATTTGCCACACAGGGATGACAACCTGAGTTCGATCCTTAGAACTCAGATGGTACAAGGAGAACATCAGTTCACAAAAGCTGTCCTCTGACCTCCACACACGCACTGTGACACATGCATGTGTGTTTGCACACATCGGCACATATTATAATAGCAAACAAGTACTTTTTTGTTTTTGTTTTTGTTTTCGAGACAGGGTTTCTCTGTGAGGCATTCCTGGCTGTCCTGGAACTCACTCTGTAACCCAGGCTGGCCTTGAACTCACAGAGATCCACTTGTCTCTTCCTCCTGAGTGCTGGGGTTAAAGGTGTGCAACACCGCATGTGCCACCACCACCAGCTACAAGTAAAATTTTTTAAAAAGAAAAAAAAAATTGAACAGTCTCTTTTGGTTTGAGTGTGAATTGTCTCCCACGGGCATGTGTATCGGTTGCTTGGTTGCCCAGTGGTGAGCCTTGGCGAGGTGACTGGACCTGGAAGGTTTTGATGTAGTCAATGGGTTCATTCTCTCCTAGATATATAATACAATGGCATTACTGAGAGGTAGTAGAAAGTGGAAGGTGGGGCCTGGTTGGAAGAAGAAGGCCATTGCAAGTGTGTCCCTGGGGGCTATGCCTTGCCCTGGCCCTTCCTCTGTTTTCCCTCTCTGCTTCCTGTCTGCCAAGAGGTGAAGAGCCTCCTCCTCCACATGCTCCTGGTCTCTGAACCAGAGAGCCAAAATGACTCCCCCTTTAAGCAACAAGAAAAGATGTCCTATGTGTCCCCTCTTTATTACTGTTAGAGCATAGACTTTTATCCTCCAATTATATATATATTTTTGCATGACTGTCCATAAAAATACAAAGATGTCCTGGTGTCTTTTGGGTCTTTGTTTCTGAAAGCTCCCAAACATGGAAAGTTATTTGTTTATTATTTATTTATTTTAAAGAATGTGGTAGTTTGAATGAGAATGGTCCCTATAGCCTCATATGTTTGAATGTTTGGGTCCCATTTAATGTAACTGTTTGGGAAGGATTAAGGAAATGTGGCCTTGTTGGAGGAGGTGTGTCACTGGGGATGAGCTTTTAGGTTTCAAAAGGCCTAGCCTGGATCCCCCTCTGCCTGCATCTTTCGGATCAGGTATGGATTCTCAGCTACTGCTCCAGCATCATGCTGCCTGCCTCCACCATTATTCCCATCAGAATGATTATGGATTCAACCTCTGAAGCTGTAAGCAAGCCTTCAACTAAATGCATCTTTCGTTTCTTTTCTTTTTTTTTTCCTTTGGTTTTTAGAGATAGGATTCCTCCATGTAGTTTTGGTGCCTGTCCTGGATCTCGCTCTGTAGACGAGGCTGGCCTTGAACTCACAGAGATCCCCCTGCCTCTGCCTCCCAAGTGCTAGGATTAAAGGCATGCGCCACCACCGCCCGGCTAAATGCATCTTTCTATAAGCTGCCTTGGTCATGGTGTTTCTTCTCACCAATAAAACAGTAACTAAGACAAAGCATTTAAAAATTTTAGTTATTTATCATATTTTATGTTTATGAATGCTTTACCTGCAGGTATACAAGTGCAACATGTACCTACCTGGTGCCTTCTGAGGTCAGAAAAGGACATCAGATACTCTAGAACTGGAGTTATCAGTAGTTGTAAGCCATATATATGAGGGTGCTGGAAACTAAACCTGGGGTCCTTTGCAAGAGTAGCCAGTACTCTTAACCTCTGAATCATCTTTCAGCTCTCATAGAAAAACTTCTATTAAATACATTTTTATGCCTTTCTGTCTTTTTTTTTTAAATAGGGTTTCACTATGTAGTCTTAGCACCAGTTTGCCATATAGACTAGACTGGCCTCCAACTCAGAAATCCACCTGTCTCTGCCTCCCAAGTGCTAGGATTAAAGGTGTGTATATGTGGCTCTGCTTTTCTCTTTTCTTTTCTTTTCTTTTCTTTTCTTTTCTTTTCCTTTCCTTTCCTTTCCTTTCCTTTCCTTTCCTTTCCTTTCCTTTCCTTTCTTTTCTTTTCTTTTCTTTTCTCTTCTTTTCTTTCTTGCTTTCTTTCTTGCTAGGTTGTTTGCTGTGGAATAATCCTCTTGTACACTGTAAAGATTTGTCACTCAAATTGGTTTAATAAAATGCTAATTGGCCAGTAGCCAGGCAGGAAGTATAGGCGGGGCGACCAAACTAAGGATGATAGGAAAGAGAAGGGTGCTGTGGGATGTTCTGTATGGCAAATGTGTTGCTAATAAAACACTGATTGGCCAGTGGCTAGGCAGGAAGTATAGGCGGGACTAACAGAGAGAATTAAAAGAACAGGAAGGCGGAGGGAGTCTCTGCCAGCCACCGCCAGGACAAGCAGCATGTAAAGATGCCGGTAAGCCACGAGCCATGTGGCAAGGTATAGATTTATAGAAACGGATTAATATAAGATATAAGAACAGTTAGCAAGAAGCCTGCCACGGTCATACAGTTTGTAAGCAATATAAGTCTCTGTGTTTACTTGGTTGGGTCTGAGCGGCTGTGGGACTGGCAGGTGAAAGAGATTTATCCTGATCGTGGGCCAGGCAGGAAAACTCTAGCTACGGAAGGGCAGAGTGAGGAGTCACCAGCCAGATGCAGAGGGGCAGGAGATGAATGTGCCATGCTAATGAAGGTATAGCCACGTGGTAAAGCATCAATAGAAATATGAGTTAATTTAAATGTACGAGTTAGCTAATAACAAGCCTGAGCTATTGGCCAAGCATTTACAATTAATATAAGCCTCAGAGTGGTTATTTGGGAATAGGTGGTCGGGACAAGAAACTTCCATCTACACTTTCTTTCCTTCCTTTTTTTAAACATCTGTCTTTCTAGTTTTAGGGACCTCAGTTATGAACCTTGTGATGAGTAAGTTAAAATATTACTTTCTCTCTCTTTTTTTTGTTGTTGTTTGTTTGTTTGTTTTTCAAGATGGGGTTTCTCTGCATAGTTTTGGTGCCTGTCCTGGATCTCGCTCTGTAGACTATGTTAGCCTCGAACTCATAGAGATCTGCCTGGTTCTGCCTCCTGAGTGCTGGTATTAAAGTGCACCACTGCTACTTTCCCGCTCTTAAACCACTCAAAAGGAGTAAAAAGAAAGCTGGAGAGATGGCCCTCTTGCCGAAGACTCAGGTTCGGTTCTCGGCACCCACAGATGTCTATCTGTGACTCCAGTTCCAGAGGATGTGATGCCCTCTTGTGTCTCTGCAGGCACTGAACACTTGTAGACATGCCTGCAGGCAGAATACCCATAGACATAAAATATAAATACATCTTTTAAAAAAAGAGTGAAGAAAGAAAATTTAATTTATTTAGCCTAATATACTCAAGGCATTATTTCAACAAAAACTCAATATGAAATTGAGATTTTTGTTTATTTTTTAATTTTCTGAGGCAGGCTCTCACTATGTGGCCCTGGTTGTCCTGAAGCTCATTACACAGACCAGGCTGACCTCCAACTCACAGAGATCTGCCTGCTTCTGCCCCCCAAGTTCTGGGACTAAAGGTGTGTGTATTCATATTTGACTATTTACTTATTTGTAATTTGTTTATTTTTAAGTGTAAGTATGTCTGTGTGATGTTTGTGGGTGCCTATGGAGTCTACTGGTGTTGGATCCCATGGAGCTGACAGTACAGGAGCTCAGCCACTTGACATGAGTGCTGGAATCGAACTGGGTCTCCTGGAAGAGCAATACATGGTCTTAATTTCAGAGTCATCTCTACAGCCTGGCTATTAAATTTTTTAAAAGATATGCTTGTGCTGTCTTGTGGCCCACGACTTTAATCCCAGCACTGGGGAGGCAGAGACAGACAGATCTCTGTGACTTCAAGGTCAGCCTGGTCTACAAAGTGAGTTGCAGGACACCCAGGGCTAGGGAAACTCTGTCTTGAAAAACAAAAACAAAAACAGAAAAAAGAAGGGAAGAAGGAAAGAAAAAAGACAGTTTGTATATCCCTGCTGGCCTTGACTTTGAGGAGGCTGACCGTCAAACTCTGATCCTCATGCCTCCACTTCCCAAGTGCTGTAATTACAGGTGTGCACCACTATACCCTACAAGTGGTGGTGGGGATTGAACTCAGGGTTTTGTACATGCTAGGTAAACACTCTACCGATTCAGCTATATACCCCCAAGCCCTTAAACTTTTTTTTTTAAATTTATTTAGCCACAAAGTCCAGGGCTTATTTGACCCTTATGGTACACCCTCAATTTGTACCAGAGAATATTTCAAAAACATTAATTTTTTTTTTTTTTTTTTTTTGACACAGTGTCTCTCTACATAGCCCTAGCTATCCTGGAACTCACTATGTAGACCAGGCTGGCCTCAAACTCACAGAGATCCACCTGCCTCTGCCTCTCAAGTGGGATCACTCAAGGCCACCACACTTGGCCCTATTCAAACACTTGAAAGCCACACGGGGCTGGGCGAGCGGTTACTGTGCTGTGCAGTACGGGTGTAGCGGGTCGAATGCTATGCGTCCAACAATGGGATTGAACACCACCGACCTGCTGGAGTGAGGCAGGGCATGGTGACACAGGCCTGTAACCCTAGCACTTAGGAGGCTCAGACAGGAGGAATGCAAGTTCAAGGCCAGCCTGGGCTATGAAGTGAAACTTGGGAGGAAGGGAGAGAGATCCTTCAGGAACCACTGACTATATCTGAGTTTTCCTGCAAGGAGTGCTGCCCATAATACTCATATACAAACAGATACATTTGACTCCTATCCCCTATGTGTTGACTTGGCAACTGCCAACTGCCTCTGGTGAGGTAGTGCAGCCCAAGAGATTTTATGTCCCTAAGGAGTGAAGTGCAGACAGGAAGAAAAACAACAACACGAAACATCCTGGCTTTCTTTCCTGGAAAGGACACGAAGGAAATAAAGCAAGCAAGAAGTCTCAATCTGGGGAGAAGCATAGACAGGAGGCAAAGCACCTGACCATATATATATATAAGCCTCAGAGTGGTTATATATATATGGATCTGTTACTGGGGCCATCTTGGATACCAAATTCCCATGAGATTCTGGGTCAAAACACCAAGAATATTCCAAGTTAAGCAGACACTATAGCTTGGTAGTATGGCACTTGCTTAACATGTGTGAAGCCCTGGGTCAATCGTCAGCACCACAAACATGTATACACACAGGATATCCAAAGTTACTTTCTACTGATTCTTTTAAAAATAGAGCTCATGGGAGGCCAGAGAGATGGCTCAGGGGTTAGAGCACTGGCTGTTCTTCCAGAGGTCCTGAGTTCAATTCCCAGCAACCACATGGTGGCTCACAAACCTCTGTAATGAGACCTGGCGCCTTCTTCTGGCCTGCAGGCATGCATGCATGCAGAATACTGTATACATAATAAGTAAATCTTTTCCCTTTAAAAAAGGGAGCTCCCGCAGATTCATAGTGTGGTGTTTGTGGAGTGGAAGAGCACATGACATGGACTGTCTCTGTAATTCCTAGGTCTTGAGTGAACCTGAAGCAGACCACACAGGTGATGGCTCTAAGGGAAACAACATTGTCATTAGGAAGGGCAGGAGCCTTTCTCTCCATTTCAACCCTCAATCCTCCCTCTCTCAAACAACTAACACCATGATTTAAGACATGCTTATTTCCCAGTCAGTGTGCCCACTGAGGTTCAGTCACCACTTCTAGAATACTAAATACTTCAAAAAGTATTTTTGAAACTTTAAAACCACCTACATGGCAATTGCCAATCTCTGACCTGAGTTAGCTATTGCCTGGACCCCTTGGGACATGAAAGTGACACAGTGAAGACACAGTAATAAACATCAGATTAGTAGAGAAAAAAAAGACTATGGATTCTTTTTCCCCCCTCACATACGGAATTTCCCCTCCCCCGCCCCC
>CABHPQ010141259.1:0-11710 GCA_902168405.1 Peromyscus aztecus
TGATAAAAAGGGAGACCCCCAACGGGGAGGTGGTGTCGGGTATGAACGGGCAATGAGGGGAGGTAGGATGTGCAAAAGAACACCAAGAATTCCCCACCAACTATGCACTGCCAACTCCTACCGGTTAGCCTCTGCACCCAAGAGCACACCTGATCCTGCTCAAACAGGACAGAACCAGCTCTCTGCCTTCAGTGTAGGCTGGAGGGACCCCCAACTCTACCCAAGCGAGAGCAGGCGACACCCCACTCACGCCAGTTCTGACATTCCCTCCATAACACGAGCCCTGAATTCCTTGCTCCAGGCCCGGTTAGTAACCCCTCACCCCAACTCTACTGTGGCACACTATTAGAGCAGGCCCGGGGCCAACAGGAGTTTCCCTCAAAGGACAGAGCTCCTGAGAGCCTCCACGACATCCTAGACACAACCTCTGCAGGTCTCAAAGAGTGTAAGGCTGGCCGAGCCAGAGCAGGGCAAGGTCAAGGGGGACCCCAGGACCACACATCCTTGAGGGTACGGATGGGGGAGGCAGGCATGCCGGGCCAGTTCAGCAGCAAAAGCTCACAGCACACACCCGCTTCCCCTTCCACACAGCCAGCCGCTGGGGCTCTGTACCTTCCAGAAGAGGAGAAGTGAGAGGAGAGAGAGGGCGGGGGCGGGGGCCAAGGCATCCTGAGCAGCCCCACTTACTCTGAGTGAAGATGGCAGGCTGAGGTGGGCGAGGTGGAGGCTCCCCTGTAAGAAAGGCCATGCGGACAGGGGAGGCAGAAAAGAGGTATCCAAGCAGGACAGAGATGGGGTGGGGAGACAGAGCCCGACAGAGGCAAAGAGTTGAGATGAGAAAGGGGGTAGGGGGGAGGAGAGAGAGGGAGGGAGAGAGAGGTGAACAGGAGTGAGCGAATGCACAGACCCAACTGAAGCTGGGCGGTGGGAGGGAAAGGGGAGGCAGGATGGAACCGTCGTCGTTCCAGAGTGACAGGCACAGGACCTGGGAGGTGGATGGGGCTCCTGGCTGAGACGGAGCCCAGAGTGGGGTGTGGGGTGTGGGGTGTTGGCCTGGCAGAGAGGAGCATGATTAAGGCAAGTAAGGGGAGCCAGGATCTGAACAGGCCGGTGAGGAAGGAGGTGGAGGAAGCTGGGACTGCAGGGCCAGTGGAGACCAACCCAAGGATCCCCACCTCGGCGGCGGCGGCGGATACAGCTGCCTCTCCTCTCCTACCCCACGCCTAGCCAGAGCCAGGGAGCCAGCTGTCCCACCTGCTGCTCTGACCCAACTGTCCCCAGAGAGCAGCAGGCTCAGGGGGGCTCAAGGCAGCGACCTCTTCTAGGTAGCCAGTGAAGTGGGAGCACCGAGGAATGGAAGGGCTCTTACTTTTCACCCTTCCTGGATGCTGGGCGGGTCGGGAGGTGCTCAGTTCCACACTCAGCAGGTCAGGAGGGTCCATGGGGTTTCCCAGATACAGTCTGTGGGGAGAGAACCAGGTCAGAAGGCAGAGGGATGTGGGGCCCATTCCCTAAGGCCAGGCCAGAAACAACAACAGCAAAAAACCTTCCTGAGTGTTTAGGGGAACAACGCAAAGACTAAGGCGTATTTTAGAGGAAGCTGAGTCACAAGCTCCCAGACTCCTGGGTCCGTATCGATTGTCCCTTCAACCAGAGGTGGCCTCCAAGGGGAAAGCGCACCTGACCCAGGCTGAAAAGCCTGTGCCTTCACAAGCTCCCGGATCTTACAGGGGCACACCTGCTCGCATACTCTTGTTCTTCAGACCCTCCTGGGTCTCGAGACTGGAGAGAAGCACCTGCTGCTAGCCCCTAGGAGGGTGGGCAGGAAGCAGCTTCCTGCTGAACCACAGGAAACGGGGAGGAGGCAGAGCTGCCCGGCAGGCTCCCCACTCACCCCAGCCCCTACGCTGCTAACCGTCAGTATCTGGGATCTGGGACTTAGTCACCAAAGCTGATTAAAGCCTGGCAGAGTGAGGCTGGGCTGGCTAAGGCACAACAGGAGTGGGAGAGAGGATGCAGGCCTCTGCAGGGAGGGCCTCGCCTCCCCTCCCCTCCCCTCCCCTCCCCTCCCCGTACTTTCACAGGCCCTTACCTGGTTCCTGTGAGACAGAGGACCCAAGGGGAATCTCTCTAAGGGTCTGATGTTCTGGCGTGTGGGGTATGGGAGAACAAAGGCCTAGTTTACCACACTCAGGAGGAGGCAGCAGGACAAAGGGCCGCAGAGGCATGGAGCCCTAGCAGGGGAGCTGACAGCCTACCTGGGATGGGTAGGTACCCTGAAGTGCCTAATTTTCTGTATTTCCCCAGATGGTCCTGGTGGTCTCACTCTTTACCTATATGAGACTGTGAATCCCCCCCCTCCGCCCCCAGCAGAGTGAGCTCTGGGGACAGACTGGAGGCACACTGCTCCCTAAGTTCCCCCAGGCCTGTGCCCACTTCTGGGAAGCAAACTCACTCCTGCCTGGACCTGTACAGACATGAGACCTGACCTCACAGGTTCAGGGCTCCAGAACTCTGGAACCCCCTGAAGGAAAATGCTGCTTGGAGGCAGGTGTCTCCCCGTGTGCCAGAAGGTGGTGCCTCCTCTGTTGGGGGACAGGGGACTTTTTAGAAGTGGTGCCTCCTCTGATGGATGACTGGACTTTTTAGCAAGTACAAACGAGTCCATCCTTGGGATTTCCTGCGCCTGGTTTTACTTACGCACAGACAGACACTCTGCCCCATAGATGTGACAGGGCAGCGCTGGGGAAGAGAGAAAGCTGGAGGCCCAGCAAGGCGCACCCTGGCCCCCCCAACCCCAGTGCACCCTTGGCACGCACAGCCAATCTGGGCCCTCCTCCGGCACTGACACCTTGTCCCACCCCAGCTCCATAGCCTACTCTCGTCTGGTAGGTGGCCTTCTGGCACAAAAGCGGCTGACGGAGAAAAGAGGTGAGTAAGAGGTGCAGAGCCCCAGGAGGATGGTAAGGTTGAGAACCCGTGGCAGGGAGCGAGGGCCAGACAGCGAATGCAGAAAGGATCTCTGCTCACGCATGTCACAGACACCGACACATCTATTCTCAGGTAAAAGCTGCAGCAGCACACTGTGCGGGGCCGTGAGGTCTGCAGCGTGTGGCTCCCCTCTGCAGAGAGAGCATGCAGTGCTGGACCTAACCCGCAGGCCCTCTGAACCAGAGGACAGGAGGAGGCGATCAGACTGTCCGATGGCAGAGAAGAAACAACACAATCCAGACATGCATGTGGTTCAAGCGCCACACCAGAGGAAGGATCCCTGAGGACAAGTGATAGATAAGGCCCAGGGATGGGAAAGCTCGCCTCCGTGCCCCTGCCGTGAGAGAGAAAAGCAACTGAGGACAGGAAGGGCTGTGCGCATGTGCATGGCCGGAGGGCCAGCCTCTGCATTCGCCTGGGTTAGGAAACCGGAGTATGTGTAAGCATCAAGGTGTGGTGACATCTTTCTGCAGGTGACCCGCGGCCAAGGGGCAGAGACTGACTCACTGCCCCAAAGCTTTCCACTATAGGAAAAACTGGGACCCCACTTGGTTGGAAAGGCCAACAAGGTAAGACCTTAACCACTCCTGGCCTTGGGAAATGACTTTGGGGGTGCTCTTTGCCGGCTCCTAGTTAGTACTGCTTGCTTGCTTTGAGCAAGCCGTTTAATTCAGAGCCTACCTACAGCCTTCTTTACCTCTTCAGTAACGGACAGCGCCATCTTTGGAATCTGTGAGAGCTTGTGTGTGGGGTGGTGAGGGGCCACTCATCTCAGGAACCCAGGACCAGATCAGGTCGGTGTCTCTGTGCAGGTACTTACTCATCAATCTTGTCAGGGAATCCCCAGCAGTGGCGGGGGTCACTGTCGCCATGCCCTGTGTGGATGAAGCTATTCTGTAGAGGCTGGCTGATGTCCTGGGCCGACAGGCCGGCCACAGAGGTCACCACATTTCGAGGGAAGGGTCCCACACACAGCGTCCGGGTGTTCTGACCACGCCACCAGTAGTTCTCCGCCCTGTGTGACAGAAATAACACAGTGAACACCAGGTATGGGAGAGGACGTGACCCCAGGCAAAGGGACCCTTCTCATACCAAGGTCCCTCGCTGCTCATGGAGCCTGGCTACCTTGGCAAAAGGTAAGCACTGAAGATAAAAACCTCAAGCTCAGTCCGCCCACCGGTCATCCAACAGCAACCCCGTAAGCTGCCACTCCCTGAGGAGGGCCTGGCTATTTGCTCAGTCTTACCCTAAGCTCCTCTGGGTAGGTCAGGTAGCTTTTCCTACAGTCTACAAATAAGGAAACAGATTCCAGCAAGTGTCGTACACGAGCAGCCTATGTACCAGCATGATCGCAGCAGACGCAGTGTCCAAATCAACTGAGTCCCCAAAACCAATTTACTCTCACGATACACCTGTTTCCTTCCTCCAGTGAGGGCCTGCCTTGGTCCCTGCGGCCACTAGATTTACACTTCAGCAGGGTTCTAGACATTCTAGGTGATACATCGGCCAAAGGGAGCCTCATGAGGGTAGGAGCATGCCTTCCAGTTACTATTCAGCGCTCACATGCAGGTCTTCAAGATGTAGGAGTACAGGGAGACCCAGGTCTTCTCTTCTCTGGGGCCTGGTACCACCTGTGGGCAGGGCTGTGGGGATCCAGCCCTGCCACCTCCCCATCGTCTCAGGATGAGGCCTATTCTCTTGTCTCACGAGAGGGGTCCAGGAGGGAATCTCAGATTTCCCGGTGTGGCAAATCTTGAGGATCTTGGTCCCTCACTCCTTACACAAGGCAGGAGCAAACCTGTGTCTGATCCAGTCTAAGCCCAGGCTGAGGCCCACACAGCAAGCCAGCAAGCCAAAAAGAGCAGCGCTCTCTCTGGACACTCCAAATGCCCCACGGAAGATGTGGACAGTCTGGGGTAAGGCATCATCAGTGCTAACAGTCACGCTGCTGGGACATACCCACACCACCACTGCCTGCCCTGTCCCTCACCTTTACATCATCTGTCCCAGAGCCAGAAGGGCCTCCCGGCGGAGGGGCTGGGAGGGCTGTGCGCGGCCACAGCGGCCTTCTGGTCACTAAGGCTGCCCTGCTGGCCCACCACCAGGCACAGCAACCCTGTGATTACTCCCTGCCTGCAGGCTAGGAAGGGCAGGGAAGGAAGGAGGAGGACAACACCCTGAGAGGGAACAATCTCATCTGAAAATAGCAGAGCCATTCCAAGGGGAGAAAGGCTCCCCAACACACAGAGCTGCCCATGAAAAGCACAGGGCGGCCATGCCTGCCCAGCACCCGGGGCTGTTCTCCCAACACCAGCGGCTCCTCCACGAGGCAGCCCCTCCCTTCCCTGGCTGCCAGCCCTAAACTCTGCTCTGTCCACCTCCTGAGGTGCTCTTTAACTCAGAGAGCTCCAGCAGAGTTGGAAATGTTACCCAAACACTCTGCTCACAGCACACACAACCCTACCTTGTCCCTTCTGAGGGCGAAGACTGGGTGCCTTCCACCCCCTCCTACCACAGGAAGCGGAGGCTGGAGGCCAGGCCAAGAACCTACAAATGGACTTCAAAACCTCTGCCCCCACCCAATACCACTTCTGAAGAAACACACAAAAGGGCGGTCAGTCATCCTACCTCCAAGTAAGACCCTTGAGAAAGGCCCATCATCATTTGTATCCCCAAGTCTGTCTTGATTTTTATTTTTAGAGATTTCTGTTTGTTTGTTTGTTTGTTTTTGGACAGGGTTTCTCTATGTAATCCTAACTGTCCTGGAATTCACTTTGTACACCAGGCTGGCCTCAAACTCACAGAGATCCTTCTATCTCTGTCTCCCAAGTCCTGGGGGGGGGGGGGGGGAGGTAAAAGGTATGTGCCACCATGCTCCACATACCTCCCAAAGCTCAGCTCACAGAATACCTAGGTGTCCTCTCTGCCCCGTACCCTGAGAAGGACTGAGCTTACAGAGTCTGAGGACTGGGACAAGCTGCATCCTGGAGTTGGAACTGGGAAGCATACTAAAGGCAGCTTCAGAAAAGAGAAAGACAAGGAAGACAGGCAAGAGGCAGAGGAAGAGAGAGCCATGTGGACAAACCCAACCCAAAGAGCCACTCAAAGCCCATGCACCTGGAGACATGGAGACAATCCGGGCAAACAAACAGAGCAATCCGGGGGTGAGAAGGCAGAGGAAAGCTCCGGTAACCACAGACACACAGGCCCACTCCTAAGGCTTGCTAGTTGCCGTGGCCTCGTGCCCGCCCCCCACCTCCCGAGCGGTTCCAGGGACCAAGGTAGAGCTGGCAACTCAGAGGGACGTCTTCTAGGAGCTGAACCATGGGCTGTGGCAGTACCAGCAGCTGAAGCCACCGGGGCACAAGAGCCTGGGGCGGAAGAGCAGGGCAGGGTGCCCCCGGGACAACCTCCCAGGAAGAGACACTCCCCCGGCTCCTCCCGCAGCCTGCTCTGCTCTCCAGGACCCAGGGCACCGCTTTCAGAGACACACAGGAAGCTCCTGTGTTACCCCCAGGAAACACAGGCTCCAAGTGGAGCAGGAGACAGACTGGTAAGGACTTGAGGCCACAGGGGCACAGAGGGAGCTTTTGGCTCCTGGACGCGGGAATGGTTACAGGCCAACTTCTGACACTAAGGCTCCGCCGGGTACCTCCAAGGCGGCCCCCTACCCACCCTCAAGTCTTCCTGTCCCCAGCCTATTTCCAGAGTTCTGTCTCTTAGGCCCCTTACTTGCCCTCAGGTCCAGACCCACCCGTGGCTCCTTCCCGCCTCCAGGTCTCTCCCAGCAGTTCCTGTCTTTCCTCTATCACCACCCTCTCCCATTCTCTGTACCTGCTAGATGTGACGTCATTCTCCTCCCGAGAATCGGACGTGAGCCCGACACGAGGGAGCCCTGGCCTGTGGCAGTGGGACAGGGGCCACAGTGGACACAGGTCAACCTAACACACCCAGCTCCAGGGCCCAATCCACTGGCTCAGGCTGGGACTCACCCCACACACCAACCCCAGGAAAGCACGAGATAAACCTGAAGGCCCCCGGCCGGCACCTTACCCATTCTGAGTCAGCGGAAGGGAGTACAGGGAATCTCCCTTCGCCACACTTTTCTTCCTGGTCCTCAACACTCACCCACAGTGCTAAAGCACAGACGCCCTACCCCACCCCACCCCCCACCAGTCCCTCAGACACTCTGGGGATCAGATAACTGGAAGAGGAAGGACCAGCAGAGGGTAGGACCCGGGCAGGGGCTGGAACCAGAAACATGGGGGGTGCAGGTAGAAGGCTGAGTCAAGGGATGTGGCTGGTAGGCTACGACAGGCATTTCAAGTTGGTCAGACACACAACAGTCCTCACCACGATGGCCTGGAATGAAGTGGGGGCGGGAGGTCCAGGCAGTGGATGGAGGGAGTCCCGTGACGGGGAAACCCTGCGAGGTTCAGCAGGAGGGAGGGAAAGTCGCCAAAAGGGCTAGGCGGAGCCGGGGAGGCTGCTTGAGGTCTGAGAGTGACTGCACCAGGGTGAGCAGTCCAATTCCCAGGCAGCTGGGCACGGCAGCTCACACTCACAACCCAGTACTTGGGAGGTAGAGGCAGGAGGATAAGGGACTTAAGGCCAGCCTGAGCTACAGGAGACCTTCTCTCAAGAAAGGGGAAGAATCCTATGTGGAGACACCAGAGGGGAAGAAGAGAGACACTCGAGAATTCTAGTGCTGGCCTCCAGCTCTGAGGCCAACCTGGGCTGCTGCCGAATCCTCGGCACAATGGCAGTTTGGCTCTCATACAGCCAGAGCTGGAGCCCGGCGGGAAAGGGCGGCGGGGAAAATCTGTCCACGCAGCTCTCAACAGCGTGAGACCTGTCACCTCAACACTGCCCACCCCTGCCTTCATGCTGCCAAGGGACTCCTGGAGGGAGAAGGGCCCATTTATATAGCCCTCCAACTGTGCCCTTTAAGAGATGACCCCAGAGTAGACCACAGCCCTACCTTCCCTCGATGACAGTGATGACGTCATTCATCTGGATGTGCAGCTTGTCCGGCTCCTCAAAGTCCTGAAGGGCCCGCATGTCAGTAGGCTGAGCCTGGGGGCAGAAACAGGCCATTGTCCAGTCCGGGCTCAGCCTCCAACTATCCCCAGCCACTGTGGGCAGATCTGCCCCTCACCTCCAGCAGGAAGTCCCGAAGGGCCACGAATGTGGGTCTGTCCTCTGGCTTGTGGGCCCAGCACTGGACCATGACGTTGTAGATGTCCTGAGGGCAGTCCTCAGGCCGGGGCAGGCGCTCCCCTTCCTTGTCAATCTTATGCAGGATCTGCCAGCCAGGGTGGTGCAGGGGTTAGGGTAGCAGAGCACTCACCTCCTCACTTTCTACCTGCCCCTGGCTTGACCTACAGCTGAAGATGCTGCCCGACATGCCCGTCCACCATGGCACATGTTCTAGGGAGGTTCGGCAACCAGTCTTGGCTAAGCTCTCAGAAAAGAATCCGTTCCAACAAGGTCAGGCTGGGAACCGGGGAGGGCTTACTCCCACACACCCCATGGAGAGCCCACCCCTGGTCCCCTCACCTGGCTGCCATTGAGGCCAATCCAGGGCTCCTGGCCATACGTGAACATCTCCCACAGTGTGACCCCAAACATCCAGGTGTCACTGGCGTGAGAGAAGGTCCGTGTCTTCAGGCTCTCAGGGGCACACCTAACAAAAGAGAAGGGTCAAAGGGAAGGCTTCTTGGGGACCCCTGCCAGTTACCCCCTTTAGCTATCTCTGGCACCAGGAGATCCTATCTAAGCAAAGGATCAGCCCAACCAGGGCCCAAGGCAGGCCGGGTACCACCACACTAGTCACAGCCCTCAAGACGCAGCACAACCATTCTTGTCTGCCGCCAGCCTGACCTAACACATCTACTGACCATTCTTGTCTGGCTACTCTCCATACATTTGAAATTGAACAGTGAGTCCTCCGGGAAGCCTTTTAGTACCCTACCAAGTACCATGCCCTTTGGATCTCAAGAGCAATTACCCTAGTACCTTCCAGTATCCCCCTGGAGAATTCCTTGGATGGATGTGCAAACATGTAAGTACACAAGAAAGGCACCCCAGGCCCAGAACAGATAAGGAGAGACCAGGGCAGACACAGTCCTGTGGTGGGTGCCAGAGTCCCCACAAGTTTGGGGGAGTCTACTGAGACTGGAGTGGAGCTCAGGCCCTACAGGCCAGCAGCACCTGCCCCTCACCAGGCAAAGGGCACCTTGCGATGTTCTTGCATGACGTAGTGGTCATCATTCTGGGGCAGAGCCCGCATTAGTCCAAAGTCCCCGATCTTGACCAGGTCACGGGTAGCCAACAGCAGGTTCCGAGCAGCTAGGTCACGGTGAATGAAGCGCTTGGACTCCAGGTAGCCCATGCCCTCAGCCACCTGCACGGCGTAGCGGCTCAGAGTCCCCAAGAGGAAATGACCTTGGTGTTTACGCAGGCGGTCCAACAGAGATCCCAGAGGTGCCAGTTCCGTCACCTGAGGTCAGCCATAAGACGGAGAATGAACGTGTAGATCTCTACCCCTCTCTCAGAGTCAAGAGTTCCAGTCCTTTCTGGAGTCTGCCATAGCCCTACTCAACGCTCCCTCCTGACCTGTCTGCTGAGAGCTACGAGGTCTACAGCTTGCTAGGCCCGTCCCCTCAGCCATCCCAGGAACTTGAGACCCCCCCCAAAGAGGCTCAGACCAGAAATTCCAAAGACCAACTCCAGTTAACAAGCACCAGAAAATCTAAAAATGACAGTACTGGGCAGGACCCTGGAAAACCCCTTGGCCACATGTGGTGGGAGACTACATCAGGCAGGGGGAGAGCGCATCTGGAGGCCCAGAACCTGCAAGTTGCTCTCTGACCCTCCCGCCCACCCAAGCGCTCACCATCTTCATGGGCGGTGTGAGCACCACACCGTACAGGCGAATGAGGTTCCGGTGGTCAAGTGTGTGCATGGCATTGACCTCCCGGATGAAGTCGTCCATGGCCTCTGGCTGGCTCAGCACATCAGGCTTCAGGCACTTCACCGCCACGCTCACCTGCCGGAGCAGGATGAACAGGGAGTTAGGCCTTCCACGGTCCCCAACAAGGAGCTAACTGCTCCTCAGTGCAAAGATCCTCGTCTCAGACCTGTTCACCTGAGTGGGTGAACATGTCACCAGTTTACACACTCCGCTCCTGGCATGGGGACAGCAGCTGACTGGCCTCTAAAGGTCATTAAATGTGGGCCTCCTCTTTCTAGGAAAACTCCCAAGTTAGCAGTCACAGTGAATCAAGAGATGAGCAGGCCAGGCGGCGGCGCACGCCTTTAATCCTGGCACTCGGGAGGCAGAGCAAGGCGGATCTCTGTGAGTTCGAGGCCAGCCTGGTCTACAGTGCGAGATCCAGGACCGGCATCAAAACTACAGAGAAACCCTGTCTCGAAAACCGCCCCCACCCTCCCCCCCAAAAAAGATGAGCAGTCTGGAGACAGAGCAGTAATTTGTTTAACTAACGTCGCATCTATGGAACGGCAGGTTGCCGCAGCAGCCTCCCTGGGAAAAGGGGATGTATCTTAAATGAACCCACCCAAACACCTGCGAGGGTAGGGGTGGGGGGGAAAGCAGCGGGCAGCTCTGCTTCAGTCAAGCAATGGGACCGCAGACCACCGGTTTCCCATTTTTCAGGGGCCAATCTTTCACCGTAAGCAAACTATTTTTAGACTTGAAAAAAGAAACCACTGCGCTTAGTTAAACCTGAACACGGCTCGAAGGTGAGTCAGCTGTCTCCTGGCAGAAGGGGGGATGGGCCCACCCCAGGGCTCACCGTCCTCCCTGCAGGAGCATCCCATTCGCCCCTGCGCACCACGCCAAAGGAGCCGTCTCCCAGCTTCTCCAGGAGGCGCAGGTCCTTCTCACCGATGAGGCACGTGAGGCTCTGCAGGGTCCCCTCCCCGGCCAGGACCCCTGGGGTGGGTGAGGGCTTCCGGAAGGTGCTCTGAGACTGATGGGGCGGGAACTCAGCCTCCAGCCGCTTTCCACTGAACACCTGTTTGAAAGCAGCCAGGAGCCAGATGGAACTCGGGGGGGCCCCAGAGGCACTCGGTTCCACCCCACTGGCTTGGCCAAGCTGCCCAGGAGCAGCCTGTGAAAGGCTCACACTTCCTCCAGTGTATACCCTAAGCGGGAACCCACAGTTGAAGCCTCAGGGTAGGTGTCAAAAACAGATACAAATCCAGCTTGCGGCTGCAGTGACCCTGACTGGTCTGTGAGGACAGACACAGCACAAAGCCCTCTAGGTACACCCCAACCCCCCAGGCCTGGTCTCCAGCTCCTCCCCATCCTACCCTTCCCTTCCTGAACCTCTTATCCATCACAGAGTCTTGCCCCAGCACACAAAAAGAGGGTAGGAGCCCGAGGGGCCCTCCAAACACCTCCCTGTCCATTTTTAGCCGTGGCCCCTTCTCTGGGTTAACCATTTGGCGCTGTCTGTCTCTACTCTCCCTGGGGAGTCGGCTGCCCTTCATCCTGCCCTGGGGAGAAGATAATTTTAGTCTGAGGTTGAACCATGAGTGTGTGTTATATGTGTGTGTGTGTGTGTGTGTGTGTGTGTGTGTGTGTGTGTGTGTGTGGTGCAGATGAAGCCAGTCTTTGCTGGAGAAGGGCCTGGGAAGACAGCTGGGCTTCTGGAGGGGTGCCTAGAGGCAGGGGCTGAGAAGGAAGGAAGAC
>CABHPQ010141260.1:0-27089 GCA_902168405.1 Peromyscus aztecus
CCTCATGAGTGCTGGGATTAAAGGCATGCGCCACCACTGCCTGGTGGGATCTGCTTCTTAAAGAGCCTGATAGCTTGAGCTGTGATTTCAGTGGGAGGGAGTGTGGACCTAGTGGTACAGGGTGTTAGGAAGGGTAGGGGTAGAAGAGGGCAACTCTCCACATACAGGGTTGGGAACTGAGATAAGTATGGGGAAACAAGTGGACCAAATGCATCTCTCTGTATGAGATGAGGGAGATGGAAACACAGTGCCGTCTTTGATGGCTTCCAAGGACGGGAGCGCTTTGAATGTCGCAATCATTTAGTGGGTACCTGTTGTTTTCCAGGAATAACACTGGGCCGTTAAAGCTCATCAACATGTGGGATTCTGTCATCTAACTCTCTGCCTCTGGTCTTGGTCTGCGCCAATGAGAAGCATGGGCTCTAGGGTCATGGGGTGATCTTTGTGCTAGGTGGTCTTTGGGGTGAACTTTAAACAATGAGACACACTTAGGGTGGAGAACTGTGCAAAGTCCTGGTAGGTGTCCAAGAGGCCAGGACCAGAACTTTGAGCCCAGCCTTTGACCTTCTGTTAAGCACAGTGAACAATAAGTATGGGCAGGTATCGTTCTGTGGGGTCTCATCTGTCCATCTGGGCTGGCCAGGTGGTCACAGGCATTTCAGCAGCTGCATTTGAGTTTGAGGTTTCAGGCTGGTCCAAGACTTGTTTCTTTCTGGAAGAATCCCAAGCTGGGATAGGAACTGGCCAGCTCTTCAAAGGAAGCCTCTTGTAGCCGAGCTGATTCTCTGAGGTTATCACGTGAGATGATTGAAATGGTGACCCAGATCTTGGGGAGGCGTATTTACCTGGAAACATAACAGATGTGGGGAGTGTCCACAGTTGGCCAGGGCCTCCTTGGGAAGCACCATCTCAGAATGGTTGTAGAACTGTCCTGAGAAATGTTGAGGCTGAGTTGAGTCCAGTAACTTCCTTAAGGGGACACAGTTGGAGGATGTTCCTTAGAAAGATGGGCTGTCTGCTGCTGCAGTCACATGATAGGTCAGTATGTCAGTTGTCTCCCCTTTTTTGGAAGTGCCAAGGTTGTAACTCAGGACTTGCTTGGGCCAGGCCTGGTATTCTACCACTAAACTATATTCCCAGCATTTTTTTTAAAATTTAGTTTTTTGAGATAGGGACTTGCTCTGTGTAGGCCTTGAACTCATGATCCTCCTGCATAAGCTTCCAGAATACTGGGATTACAGGCTTGTGCCACCATGCCTAGCTAAGAGTGTCAGATATAGTGCACCCCAACTCATAGCCACAGGCTTCCAATGAGTCAGAGTTGGTTTCCTGCAGAGTCCTAGTAAAGCCTGGAAACAGGAGGCTCATGAGAATCTCAGGTGTGCCCCGTATGAGTTGGGGAGCAGTGGAAGCCCTAAGTAGCATCCCAGACTCAGTGAGAAACTCCCGAATTCTGTGCACTGGTAGGAGGTAGCCCTGCTTTCTCCTTGAGCAATGCTCTGCGTTTTCTGTGTACCTGTCTGCATTTGTTGCCCTGTGTTCTTGTTCTGAGGCCTGCTCACCTAATGGCCCTGGGATACTCTTGTCTTCTAACATGATTAAAAGATTGTTCACAGTCCTGCAGGTCCAGCCCAGATGGTTCCTCCCTCCACAAACAGGCCTCCCATTGAAAGGTCCTGCTCAAAACTCCAGAGAGTCTCAGTTTGTGTTAGTGGCACATCTTCACATCTGCTCATCATGAGTAGCTGTCTCAACTTTCTGTTATCGCTTTCCTGGCATCCTTGGGTCCCAGGACCAATTTGGTTTGTATCCCTGTGGCCATCAACCCATGGTTAGCGCTTAGTGAAATGGTCCCACGAGAAGGAAAGGAACATATTTACCCTATGAATTATTCCTGAATCCTATTGTTTTCCTAGGAGACAGCAGTGACCAGGGAGAGGACTTGCAGGTAGGAAGGGGGACAGAATTCCAAAAAGTCTCTCATTCTTCATCTGAGTGGCACTCCAGGAGCCAATGCACAGCCAGCAAAGGGCATCACACCAGCTGCCCTGGGTGTATATGATGAGCTACTTGCCATGCTGGAGTAAGCATTCTAGACAGAAAACGTTGGGAGGAATCAGGGTCTCGATCAAACGCTGTCACACCCTTCTGTGAACCTTGTGCAAAGTCCTCATGCTGACGCTGCAAAGCTGGCAAGTCTGTGGAAGCTGGGCTGGCCCAGGTGCCCCTTGCCCTCTGGTTCTTCTCTAGGCTTGGTCCTCTCTCTATTCAACCCTCCCTTTTCATCCTTACATGTATGTGCTTGTTCTCCAGTCCTCCTCAGTAGAGAGGGAAGTGGCTGTGGGGTACCGGCCTTCTGCCTGAAGCCCCTCCAGTCAGGGATATCTTCCTGTAGTTAGGTAGCCAGTGGCTACTGAGCATCTCAAAGCCTGGCCATTCTTGTCTGCCTTGTCTTTCTCTGGGAACTTACCCGTGTGGCTCTCTCCAGAAGTGGCTTTCCATAGTGGCACAGGGATCGTGTTATAGTCTGTGCAATGGAGTATGTGGGTGTTAGTGAAACCTGTATGCTTGTCTTCGTCTGTTCTCTGCTGCTACACTAACTACCTGAGGCTGGCACCTTATAAAGGAAATCATTGTATTTTGCTCACAGTTTGAGAACCTCGCCTGATGTTAGAACTTGATGATGACATCCAGTGGAAGGAATACATATGAAAGGGATGAGTAGCTTGTGTGTAAAAGAGAGGTCCTGTGGCAAGACAGCCAGCTGAGCTCACTTTGTGACAACTCACTGTCTCAATAACTGTGACACTCCCATGAGACCTAACTTATTCCCTTGAGAATTAATCAGTTAATTAATAAGCATGAATTCCTAGTCTTCTCCCAGAAAGCTCCAGACCTTTTAAAGGTCCATGACACTGTTACACTGGAGACCAAGTCTCTGCATGAGGACCTTAGAGACAGACCAAAGCAGCATCCTCCTGTAATGCCATTTATTAATTAGCCAGATGTATGTGAAGGATCTCAGTTATGTTGCCCAGGCTGGCCTCTTCAGTTTCGATCCTCTTGCCTCAGCCTCCCAAGTGCTAGGATGCTACCATGCCCAGCTTGGTGTAGTGTCTTAAAAATACATGAAATAAGTAAAAGATTACAAGGAAAACCAATTTGTGGAAATGCAGCTATCAAAATGTTAAATGAATTTGTGATATGGTCCTATGCGGTTGTTTTTTTTTGTTTTGTTTTTTGTTTTGTTTTATTTTTGCTTCAGCTGCTGTTTATTGACATTCAGGTGGGCACTATAGCAACAGGCCTGGAGATGCTGCGGCAGTAGCCTGGAAGGTGCAGAGTGGAGTGTGTGTGTCTGCAGTAACAGCTGAGGGGTGCACAAGGAGGAGTGGGGGAGGCCAAAGCTGTTGGGGAAGCAAGTCAGGGCCAGGGCCAGAGGTTATCACACAGGAACCTGGGCCCCGTGCCCTCAGCCCCTATTACACTTGCGGTCTCCTGACTCCAGGCCAGGGCTGGGAGTTCTCTGGGCAACTTTCTACAGGAGCAAAGTACGCAGAGATGTCGCTGCCCTTTTGTGATAAAGCCAGAGGGTTTCCAGTTCTGCTCTATGTGTTTATATTATACATTAGCTAACAAGAGCTTGGAGCAGGTCTAACAAGCACCTTGATTTTGAAGCCGTGATAAACAAGGGTGGTATTTTGAGAAAGTGTTGCAGCAATTCAGCGAAGTGGCAGTCCCTGTGAGTTCTGTGGGTGACAGAGTCCCAGCCAGGTATTGCTGATACTCAGCGGTTAGTTGCTTATACCAGTAATTGAATAAAATTTAAGTTTGAATGGTAAGTTAGAGAGAACAAAGGAGTGAATTTTCATAATATTCTATGCATGGCTCTCTGTGGACCTAGAAACCTATAGGTGGCCATTGAGGGCAAAGGAGAGGGTGGTTGTGCTGGCTAGTTTGATCTCAACTTGACACAAGGTAAAAGTTGTTTTGGAAGAGGGAACCTCAGTAGAGGAAATGTCCCCACCAGATTTGCCTGTAGGCAAGCCCATGGTCCATTTCTTGATTGATGATTGATGGGGAGGGCCCAGCTCACTGTGGATGGTGCCACCCCTGGGCAGGTGGTCCTGGGTTTTGTAAGAAAGCAGGCTGAGCAAGCCATGGGGAGCAACCTGTAAGCAGCACTACTCTGTGGCTTCTGCATCAGCTCCTGCCTCCAGGTTCCTGCCCTGACCTCTTTGGATGATGGACTGTGATATGGAGGTGGAAGTAAATGAGCCCTCTCCTCCCCAAGTTGCTTATGGTCATGGTGTTCCTACAGCAACAGAGACCCTGAGACATCGGCACAGGAAGTTTGGGACAAGGATGGGCTGCGGGGGCTGTGGCACTGCAGCCTCCCTGGAGGCTGGCTCTGTTATTAGTCAGTCTGTCATTGGCCCTGGGCTGCTTCCTGGGCCTTGGTGGTTGGCCTAAGAGGGTCTGTTCTGTGGAAGTCTTTGAGCCCTGAGCTGGTCCACAGCCACTTTCATTCTCAAACATATCTGTGCCCTGGCTGCATGCAGTAGATTGCTTGTGCTTTTTCAATTCCAAGGGTCAATTAACCAACCAAGCAAGCAAGCAACCAACCAACCAACCAACCTTCTTCAGAAACCAGTTGGACAGCCAAGCCTAGAGGCACTGGCCTGAAATCAGCTACTTAGGAGTCTGAGGTAGGTAGGAGCAAATTCAAGACCTGCTTGGCTGACAGAGCAAGTTCAAGGCCAGCCTGTCTCAAAATAAAATGTAAAAAAAAGGGGGGGGATTGACTGGGGAGGTACTTGCCTAAGATGTCCCCAGCGTTACAAAAGAAGCCAATTGGGAACGTTTTATTGGTGCTGCATTAGATGACTTTACAGGGAGAAGTCACTCTTGTCTGGCCCTGGCTGTCGCTCCAAGGGTTTGCTATCATCATAACCTTTGATCCTGAGGGTGTCCTGGAGTGCTTAGTGATTGCAGCACGTGGCCTTGCCTGGTGGCTTAGGCTGAGCCCAGGCAGGATAAGGTGGATGGTGTTGTGACGGAGCCCTGTGGAGGGAGGGGTAAGTGCGGTCATCCCTCAGTATCCCAGGGACTTGTCCCAGGAACCCCCTCAGATACCAAAATGTTCAGATGCTCAAGTCCCTTATATGAAACAGGCAGTAGTCCCTAGTCTGGCTGTCCAAAGGGGTCTTAGGCCTTTGAGACAGTTCCGGACAAGAGGCTGAGAACCTTCTAGATGGGATGATTACATGCCAGGGGTAGCTGGCACTTTGTAGACTTAAGGAGCTGAGTTACAAGGAGGGGAGCTGGGAGAGGCGAGGAAGCTAGGTGAGCATTTTTAGCCAGTGGTGCTGTGGGAGGGGTGACTTGGTGGGAGCCCATCCGTAGCAGGGTCCCCGTGCTCATGAGGACCCTGTCAAGATGAGTTTCTTTTCTCTGCTTGTGATGGGTGTTACTGAATGGGTGGGAAGGGTGTGGGAGTCCCTGGAGTGTGGGTGGGTGCTGGAGGATGCACTTTCAGTTCCTGTCAGCCAGGCCACTTGGGAGCCATGCTTACAAGCTGCTGCCAGGATCCTCCTGCCCTTTCATCCTTGTGGCTGAGAAGGGCGGACGTCAGCCCTGGCTTTGTGGAAGCCCTGGCTACTCACTGTCCTAGGAGGAAGGAAGGGCAGCTGCTGGGGGTAGGAGTGTCTACAGCATGGGCATGTGCGGATGTTCCCCACTCCTCCACCCTTCCTGCCTCCTAGTTGGAGCTGAATCAGCACCCTCTAATCTGCACAGTTGGGGTGGTAATGGTAACAATGGCACACACAGCAGATAGTTTTATCAAGCACTTGCTGTGTGTCAGGCAGGGTGCTAGGCACAGGACACGGGGACTTAGATCTGGGTCTGTCTCACGGAGGACCTGTTTCACCTAGAGATCTGGTCTGATGAAGCAGCTCTAGGTCTGTCTCATCAGTTAGGGACTGGTTGATGCTGGCACTTCGCTACAGGGATGGTTTTACAGAACTGCAGGAACATGAAAAGAACCCGGGAAGAAGAGGAGTGTGGCGGCCCTGCTCTAAAGGACTGGCTCAGGCATTTAGCTTTATGGCCCGCCAGGAAAGGCATCAAGGGAGCAGGTTCTCTATACCCGCTGTTTTACCCCTCCCCCTCCTCCAGCTCTCATGCTTTCCTAGGCGCAGCCCATCTGGAATCCAGAGGCAGGGCCCAGGCCCATGGACTCACCAGACTCACTCTGTAGGTTCTAGACACTGTGGGTGGGGTTGGATCTGGAGGGCAAGTGGGGGGACTGACCTAGTGCTGTGTGGGGCCCGCGGCAGCGGTTGGACAGGAGACATGCGTTCAAGAGGGAATGTTTACAAGGTGGCACAGGGCCAAGATGTGTAGGAAGTGTGTGTAAGGTGCACACCACTGCAGTGTGAGGGGAGGCCCATTACAGCCCTCTTTCAGAGGCTGCTGTGCTCTGGGTTGAGCTGGCCACTTCAGGGGTTCCCTCTTGCACATCTTACCCTTGTCTGAGTTCTAGCTGCCTGGCTTGGTCTGCCTGCCTGCCTCCCTGAGTTCATTCGTTTACCACGCATCGACACCAGTTCTGCCTTTGTCTTGGCGTCTCACACGTTACCTGGAGAGACGGCAGCTCAGGAAGCCTGTGCTGTGCACATAGGAAGAGGCTGCTACAGGGTGGGAAGCTCAGACCAAGAACGCAGTGGAGAGTTTCTTAACGTTGTCCAGGTGCGGGGTGGACCTGGCCACCGGGAGGAAGTCCCCTAATTTCTCAGTATGCATGGGTGGTGGAGCAGAGGTGGAATGAGAAGGCAGGAGGAGGCAAGGTTCAGGTCTTTATGGTGCTCACTGAGTTTGAGGTGAGAGATACGTCAGAGGGCCAGGGGCCTCTCCATCTGGAGGGACATCATTGGCCTGTGGCAGTAGATGGTACTTAAAACTGAAGCCCTGAGTAGACCCAGCTGTGCCCAGTGGAGGGAGAAGTATGGACCTAGCCCTAGGGTTCCAGTTGGAGGTTGGCCTGGAAGTGATGGGGGAAACTGAGTGAGGATGGAGGAGCTGTACTAGGTGGAGTTCAGCAGTATTGTCTACCTGTGTCATGGCTACAGAAAGGCCCGGTGAAGACTGGGTTGGGACCCGCTGCAGATTCAGGAATGTAGGGTCATTGTGGTCAGATAGATTGTGTTGGCTTAGGGGAGCAATGTGTAGGCCTCATGGGGGTAAACTAGAGAGCATGGGTTGTCATGAGAGCCAGAGGCAAAGTGGAAGAAGAAATGGATTGCTGAGAGCAACGAGAAGTATTTTTTTTCTGTTTCTAGGGTCGGGTTATTGCATATCTGAATGTTGACGGTGCCCCAGTGGGGGAGAAACATATTGCAGAGGCAACCTGTGACTAGGTATGGGGAGGGGGCAGGCTGTGCACAAGTCACAGGTGTGGCGTGGGACCCGAGCTACCCTAGAAATCTAGGGAGGCACATCTCCCAGTGATGCCAGGCCTGGCCCTTCCCAGCCCCTGTAGACTTTTCCAGAACACCAGCTTTGCTCTCCTGGAGGTCTGCACTCTAGCTGCTGGTCACAGGGGCATGGTGCTGTGGGGGTGCACTGTATGTGTGTACTGAGGGGTTGGGCATTGTTGGGATGGGAACTACCAACGTAGGCTTAAGGCTGGCAACATGTGTGAAGGAGAGCAGAATGGGGAGTTCATGGTGTGGCCAGTGCTGCCTGGGTCAGAGTTCAGCGTTCTCGCCTGTTCTAGAAAATCCAAAGCCCATGACAGGCCCTGAAGGGTGGCACATGAGTGACATCTCTAGCCCCTGCAGAGGCTGTCCCTCACACGCTTTGCCCGCCTACCAGCTGAGAAGGTACAGTCACCCCTCCTCCCCAGGGTAAGCCAGGCCCTTAGGAGCAGAAGGGTAGACTGTGATGGACAAGCCTCTAGAGCCTTGGTTGGCTCCGTGAAGGACCGTCTCTGGGACCCAACAGGTTAAGTTCAGGCTGGCTTACCACAAGTTGATGGAAGTCCCCCCACCCCAGGCACAGACCACAGGTGACAGACGCACACGGGAGGTGCTAACCGGCCTGTGCCGTATCTGCTCATGTCTCCGCAGCCCTTCGTTTTCCCTGGGGAATGAGACCCTCAAGGTGCCACTGGCACTGTTCGCCCTGAACAGGCAGCGCCTGTGTGAGAGGCTGAGGAAGAATGCAGCTGTGCAGGCCGGCTCTGCTGTTGTGTTGCAGGGAGGGGAAGAGATGCAACGTTACTGCACCGATACCTCCATCATCTTCCGCCAGGTGAGCCTTCTCCCCGTTCTTACAGGCCTGTCTGCCCCCAACCCCAGGCACGGGGTTCCAAGGGCCCCTGGAGGCAGCGTGCGAGCAGGAATCCCACATCTCCTGGCAGCATCTCCAGCCTCACCTGTTGGGCGGAGCTGTCAAGGCATAGAATGATATCCTTAGGGGAGCAAGCAGGCTAGGCTTCGTGGAGGAGCTGGTGTGAATTTGGACAAGCGAGAGCACAGTGTGCACAGGAGTGGGTAAAACAGCGTGGCCTGGGCCCCTGGCTACAGTTGGGGGGACAGCAAAAAGTCAAGCTGCAGATGAGGGGTTGAGTGCCTGGGACTGGATGCTGGCAGGGAGGAGAGCTGGGAAGATTGTGTGATCTGCCTGTCTAGAGGCCCCAGCCTTCATCTGAGTTGGCCAGTGCTCACCCTCGGCACCCTAACTGGGCTGTGCACCCCCATATGTGTGTCAGGGGCTCTACGAAGTTCTGGAACTCTGGTGTACAGCCTAGATATCCTGACATAGCTGAGAATACTCCAGCAAGAGCAACACTTGCCCAGGAAGCGAGGTTGACCCAGAGTTGGGCCTACTCTCATTGATTCTAGCATCATGCCCACATTACAGATGAGGAGACTGAGGCCTGGGGAAAATAATTGCCAACAGGTAGACCTGGAATTGGAATCCTATCTTCTAGCTGGGCCTGATGATGCAGGCCTGTAATCCCAGCACTCAAGAGGCTTAATTAGTTGGATCACTAGTTCAAAGTTAGCCTGGAAAACTTAGAGAGACCCTACCTCAAAATAAAAAAGAGAACTGAGGATGTTGTTCAGTGGTAGAGCCCCTGCCTAGAACCCCCTAGTGAGGGGCTGGGGCATGGCTCAGTGGTAGAGCCCCTGCCTAGCATGCAGTGGGCTCTAGCTTCAATCTCTGATACCACCACCACCATATGTGTTTGTGCGTGTGTATGTATACATATGTACACACACACACACACACACACACACACAAAACCATGGCTATGGTTATTTTCTCTCTCAGCTTCCAGACTCAGAACTGTGGCCAGAACCTTTCTGGGAGTGGGAGGTGGGGGCACAGCGGGATGTGAAGGGGCAGGTGGTGTAGAAGGGAAGGAGCGTGGTCTGGCCTCTGGGCTGGAGCCCATCCACTGCAGCAGGACACAAAAGGGCTCTGATCCCCTTGCTCACCACCTCATTGTCCTCACAGCCACAGGCCTGCTGTCCCCAGCTGCCAGTGTCACGGAGGTCTCAAGACTTGGCCTCATAGTCTTGAAGCTACTAGAGATTTATACATTTGTAGTTTAAAAAATCACTTTCCTAAATTCAGCTGTGGGCTTCCTGGTGGATCTCATTCTGGGTTCATCTGAGAAGAGTCCCTCCCCAACTTTATACCTTGGTGACACCAGCTCAGTGCTTACTGCTAACCACGCGCGCGCGTGCACGTGCATGCATGTGTGTGTGTGTGTGTGTGTGTGTGTGTGCCTGTGTGTCTGTGTCTGTCTGTCTGTCTGTCCATTTGGGTGCAGATATTCTCTGTGGCTTTCTGAATTGAGCTTGTGCTTGGTGCTGTTGGCCGCTGGCTGTCATGGGCCCAAGAAGTGACCTGCAGATGCATGGGCTAGGGCAATGGCTCAGTGGATAAAAGTGCTTGCTGACAAGCCCAACAACTTGAGTTCGATCCCCAGGACCCACACAGTAGAAAGAAAGAACCAGTTCCTGCAGGTTGTCCTCTTATTACATATGTATGCTGTGGTACACACAGATGTAATATACACAATAAATAAATAAATAAATAAATAAATAAATAAATAAATAAATAAATAAATAGATAAATTAATGTGATTTTTAAGAAAGAGGGTAGACGGCAGGGTCACAGGGGGCCCTGTCTGCTCTTGACAGACCATAGCATGGCAGGATGGACAGCTGGCAGCTGGGCTGGGAACCAGGGCTGTGGCCATTTCCTAAGGGGAGGCCTGAGCCTCTGCTCCCCTCCCTCCTGTACCTCATGCTCTGGTCACAGGTAATGAGACCCCTTGCTCCCTCCACAGGAGTCCTTCTTCCACTGGGCCTTCGGCGTCATCGAGTCAGGCTGCTATGGTGTTATTGACGTGGACACAGGAAAGTCAACCCTGTTTGTACCCAGGCTGCCTCCTAGCTACGCCACCTGGATGGGAAAGTAAGGAGTGGTCCCTGCCTTGGTACCAAGCCTGCTGGGGATGACGATAGGGTGGGGACGGGACGGGGGTTAGTAGTCAGGCCCTTCGCTGGCAAGCTCTGTTTCAGAGCCCTGAACCCCAGTTGGGAAGAGGGGTCAGATGAAAGCTATGGGGTGGAGGCAAGGTTTACTGAAAGCTGAGATTCCCTG
Organism: Peromyscus aztecus; assembly: GCA_902168405.1. Classification (NCBI taxonomy): domain Eukaryota; kingdom Metazoa; phylum Chordata; class Mammalia; order Rodentia; family Cricetidae; genus Peromyscus; species Peromyscus aztecus. The sequence goes on from CABHPQ010141260.1 coordinate 10,687, forward strand.
CATACTAAAAAATGCAGCTTTTGCACCAGTAGGTGGTTGCTTCTGCATGGGCTTGATGGGGGAGTGTGTGCTGTCTAGGCCCCCTTTCTGAGCCTCGTTACCCATGTCCAGGGGGTTATTAATGCCTACCTCTGGCGACAGATGGTCTGTCCTTCATTAACCTCTCTGGGAGAGATGGCAGAGGAATGCGAGGAGTTTGGGGCCAGAGGCCAGGCTAAGCTCCTTGGGAGAGACTGTCCCACATCCACCTTCCAAGACACCTGGCAGCTCCTCCCTGCTCACAGCACTGATGCAGATGCTGTGTAACCAGGGATGTTTGAAGTGATCAGGGAGTCTTGTCTTCCAGTCCGTCATTTCTGCCTGGTGAGTGATTATTCCAGCTAATGTGTAAATTGCAGCCTTTGCTACCTGGTGCCCCATCGTGCTCATTACCAGGTGGGCCGGGAGTCTGTGGCTGGTTTGAGTGACATGGCACCTGGCTGCCACAGGGACTCTGAGCTCTTTGCAGAGGGCAGGGCCCCTAAAGGGCTGTCCTCCAAACTCCCTCTGCTCTGCATGCCGACTCCTGCTCCAAGCGGACTGCACAGCATCCATTGCTGGCCCTGGCATGTTGCTCTCCTGCTGTCTTGGGGGAGGGCGTCCAGCTCCACAAATTGGCATCAGTTCTGCTTTTAGGCCGCTTGGCGGCATGCCAGGCTGGCCCTGGGCCATCAGCTTTGCTGTGAGGATGCAGCTGAGGCCGAGTTGGCAGCCGGAGAGAAACGGGCTCTGGTTCTCCTGTGAGCTTTTCTTGGCTTGACCCTTGGGAGGGACCCAGGAAGGGTGGGGAGTGGACATGTCTTGTCTAGCTGCCTTTGGGATAGACAACAGGGCTGGCAGGGAGAGGTCATGCCTAATACCTCCCTAGCTTATGGTCCATTTGCAGCCAAATCCTTACCACTTCCCTGCCATAAAGAGGAAACAAGTCCAGTGTGCTGGAAAGACCTGTGTCAGCACCATGGTCTGTTCTTGTGGGAGCTGTGATTGGAAGTAAGGCTTGCCCGTGGTCCGTTATGGGCTCCACATGGTGGCCATGAAGTACCAGGAGGTGAGGCTGACCGCCGCTCTAATTCCTTCCTAGGAAACAGCACCATTACAATACAGTGCTGTGTTGTTGGGTTGGTTACACCTGAGGTGACGACATGAGGTGATGGTGTTGCCAGGAGTGCAGTTATAGTGTCTCTGAATGTCTGACCTGGAAGTCACTGGACAGTCCCAGGCTGGCTTTGAACTTGTGACCTGCCTGTCCAGAAAGGTGAAATCTGTTTCACCCCTGCTTGACCCTGGTTAGGACCATGATGGCAGGACATTGGCTGTGTGACTTCCGAGGCTAGGCCATGAAGTGCACTGGAGTTTCCCCCAGTTCTCTCCACTGGGACATTCTCCTCCAGCTCTGCCCTCTCATGAGGAAGCCCAGACTCACCTGTGAGGAGAGCCTCCAGCTGGTGCCGCACCAGCCGTGAGCACGGATGAGCCTTCACATGAAGCAAGCTTCTGCTGAGGTCACAGGTGTCATGGAGCAGAGGTTAGCTGCGCTGCCTGGGCTCTGTCTCACTTCCTGACCTGGAGAGTCCACACGTTAATAACCTTTCTCATTCCAACAAAATATCTCACAGAAGCAACTTGAGGGAGAAAAGATGTGTTTTGGTTTAGTGATCAGAAGGCACAGCTCATCCCGGTGGGGAGGTCACGTCAGCAGGAGTGTGAGATCACATCATGGCAGCCATGGAAGCAGAGAACAGGACCACACTGGTGGCCAGGCTCTAACTCTCAATGCTTGCCCCCAGTGACCCAGCTAATAAAAGCTCTGTGTAGCTAGAGTTTTTCTGGTCCTGCCTGGCCCATGGTCAGGACAAATCTCTCTCACCCGCCAGTTCTGCAGCTTTTCAGACCCAACCAAGTAAACACACAGAGACTTATATTACTTATAAACTGTATGGCCGTGGCAGGCTTCTTGCAAACTGTTCTTATATCTTAAATCAACCCATTTCTATTAATCTATAAGTTACCACGTGGCTTGTGGCTTACCGGTATCTTAACATCTTCTCATGGCAGCAGCTGGCACCGTCTCTCTGCCTCAGCCTTCCACTTCCCAGAATTCTCTTCTCTGCTTGTCCCGCCTATACTTCCTGCCTGGCTACTGGCCAATCAGTGTTTTATTTATTAACTAATCAGAGCAACACATTTGACATACAGAACATCCCACAGCAGCTCTGCACCCTTCCAGAGCAGCACCCGGCTGGGGATCAGATATTCAAACAGATGAACCTATGGGGGACGCTGCAGATTCAGAACCTAGCAAGGATAAATTGTTTTCCATTCCACTCAGTTTTAGGGTAGGTCGGGTATCACTCAACTGTAGTGTATAAGTCAGGCTTTCACTGCTATGACAACGTGCCCGAGGGGAACAAATTAACAGGGGAAAGGTTAATTTTGGATCGTGACTTAAGAGGTTTCGTTCTGTGGTCTGCAGGTTCCATCACTGTGTCTGACATAAGGCAGAATACTACAGTCGCATGAACTTGTCACGCAGCTACCCCCTCATGGTAGTTAGAAAGGAAGGGGTAGGGGAAGACAGACAGACAGACAGACAGACAGACTAGGGTTCTAGAACACTCTTTTAAGGATATGCCTCCCAGTGCCTTACTTACTCCAATTAGGCTCCGCCCCCTAAAAGCCCCTGCTGAGCGTTACCTCATAGGGGAGCAAGCCTTCAACATGACACTTCTCATCCACACCATAACATCTATAACTGGACCAGCCTGGAGGGATGTGTAGGTCTCGTCTCTGTACGATGCTCCCCAAATCCTTCCTTGCACGCCAAGCCGTCCTCCTGAACAGAACCATGACTGTCCTTTCAACATCCCCTTGGTCCTACTTCCTGGCTCAAGCTGAGCTTGCCGAGCTGTCCCGTTGCTTAGAGAGTCAGCTCAGAGGTTGGCAGATCCCGTCATCTGTGAGCTGTGGGGGTGGACAGTGGGGGTCCAGGAGGGTCTGTTGGCCCTCAGTTGGCCCCAGCCGGAGTTTCTGTCTGGAGAGGCGGAAGGACATTGAGTGGGCCTCCTCTGCTGTCTCTTCTCTTTCCCTCCTGCCCCCTTCTTTCTTTCTTGAGATAGACTGTCACTATGTAGCCTAGGCTGGCTCAGACTCAGATCCACCTGCCTCCTCCCCACTGCTGGGATTACAGGTGACCACCACCATGCCCTGCCAAAAGAATGATGTGTGTGCGTGTGGGTTGTTGGGGATTGACTCTAGGGCCTTGCGCATGCTAGGCAAGCACTCTACCAGCTGAGCTTCTGTGTGGCGGATAACGTCAGAGGATGGGCTGTGGCTGCCCCAGCTCACACATAGGAGCAGTCTCCAGGCTCAGACACCTGCTCTGAGTTGCAGAGTGCTCCTTTCCTCTTTGACAACTTAATGACATGTTGACATGGTTGCTGACTTCTGCTCTGCCGCACCGTGTTGTGCCACCAGCGGAATAAAAGCTGTGTACCTAGATATTTCCTTCTAATGAAGAGCTGGCTCTAGCAAGAAAGGAAGGGTGCTGCCTGTGAGTTGCAGGCAGGCATCTTCTCTGGCTGGTAGAGTGGAGGACTGATCTTGCCCGAGGGACTCTACCCCAGTTGCTGAACCTGTGTGAACTCCCCATGTCTCTTACACTTACATCTTGGGAGCTAAATAGCCCTTGACTGAAGGGTTTAAAGCCCAGGATCCGATTGGTCCAGTATCGGCTGTTAGCAGTCTGCTTGCTGGGCGGATAGTCTTCAGGAACACAGGAATTACAGTCTGCACCTTGGCCGCAGCTGAGTCTCGGAGACTGTTAAAAGCTCTCCTTTAGTCTGTCCTGCTTTGCTGAGGCAGCTCATTGTCTAGTGCAGAATAGAGCCTTGAGTAACCTTGGGGGTAGAAGCGGGTCTGCAGGGCTGCTTCCCCTGGTGAACAAGGCTGTGTGTGCTGTGCAGGCTAGACGCGGGAGCTGTGGTCCCAAGGGAGAGTGTGACACCACAGCTGAGACGTTTCTTTTCTCTTGTAGCCCCGGCTCCCTCAGCAGACCTTTCCTGTCTGTGCTCTGGGGTGACCTGAGTGTTTGGGAGGGAAGGGCTGGTCGTAATGGGCAGGTGACAAAGGGGCTGGTTGTCTGGGCTGGAGCTGGGAAGCAGCCAGATCTGATGTGCGCAGCTGCTTCCAGACGCTCTCGTAATCGATAGGGCACCGGGAGCAAGGCTGATGGGATTACCTGGCCTTTGCAATCAAAACCCACCAGACTGCACATTTGACCTTAAGCTCCTCAGCTTCCTTTGGAGTCTCTATCTGATGGCTTTTGAAAATCCATCTGGCAGATACTACAATCCAAAGTCACTCAGGGAACCAGCGGATGTTCCGCTGTAGGATCCACGGCTTCTGTGGGTGCAGGTGTCAGGATTGCAGGTGCCGGGGGGGGGGGGAGGAGATTGGAAGTTTAGGATTAGCCTGTGCCTCACCCCACACCCTCACTGAAGCAGCAGGGTGGGAGCCCTTGATGTGTTTTTGTAGGCATCTATCCAAAAGAGGATTAGCTGACAGTAACTTTGGCCTGGGGTGTCTGGGCTCCTCTAAGCAAACTGGAAGCTCCCTCTGGGACACACCACACCAAGTAGCTTCAGGACCCATGGAAAGTGAGCAGCTCTGGGTAGGGTGGGGGATCTCTACAGTCGAGCCTATCCCCGACCAAGCTGAAAGGAGAGAGAGTGTGCCTGGCCTAGGTTTGCAGGGAGGTGGTGGTTAGCTTCTTGAGGGCCCGTCTGGGCCTCAGGCTGTCCAGGAAGAGGCTACTGTGAGCTCTCCAGGGCTGAGTACCAGAGGCCCTGTACACAGCTCCTTTTGATAGTAGAACCCATGTGGGCGTGTGTGTGTGTTTGTGTGGGAAGTGTGATGTGGGATGTGATGTGTTGTGATTTGTAGTAGGATGCATATGGGGTGACTTTTGTTGTTTGAGACAGGGTCTTGCTATGTAACTCAGGCTGACCTTGAATTCAAGATCTTCCTATCTCAGCTTCCTGAATCATAGGCATGTGCCATCATACTTGGCTTGTATGTGGGCTGTTTGTGGCCTGTGGGATGTGGTATGTGGACGGTGGTCTCAATTTTTTATGGCACTAGCCCCCCACTTACACACTTTGAGTCACAAGGACCACAGCTTCCTGATCCTCTCTGGGCCATACTCTGGCTTCTGCTGTTATCAGGAGGAGGGATGGGCTCTGTGATGGAGACAGTCCTTGAGAAAGGGCTAATAGGTTCTTCTTGGCTCTTCCTGAGCACCTGCCCCTGACCCCCAGCACCCAGGGATTAGCCAGAGTCCCTAGCTTTCGTGGCTGCCCTCCTCGTGGGTAGCTCTGTCTCCATCACGTCTCCTTACAGTGTGGCCACCCTCTGCCTGGCGGATAACCTCAGAGGATGGGCTGTGGCTGCCCCAGCTCACACATAGGAGCAGTCTCCAGGCTCAGACACCTGCTCTGAGTTGCAGAGTGCTCCTTTCCTCTTTGACAACTTAATGACATGTTGACATGGTTGCTGACTTCTGCTCGGCCGCACCGTGTTGTGCCACCAGCGGAATAAAAGGCAGCGGCATTGTTTGGAGCTGAAGGCAGGCGCCAGGCGCCAGAAACTGATGGTGACTGCTGTCATTTGGCCTTATTACTTATTCATTAACTGCGTGCAGGTGGTCAGCTAGCCAGTAAGGCCCTCTCCTTAAAATTTCATTTTTTGGAGGGTTCCAACATGTCTCCATCATGTGGCATTTGTTTAACGGTTCTGTCTTACTCACCTGAGGCCTCACACAGGGCTTTCATGGCACTGTGACCAGGCGTCATCCGCTCTTACTCTGGGCTTGTGCCTGGGCCCAGTTGCAGGCAGAGCAGACCTGCATGGGCCTGAGTGCCTGAGCACAAATCCTCTCTACAGGGTGGGTGTCCTGTCCAGTGAGGGACTTCTGTCTTCTGCCAGAACTGCCCTGTGCACTTGATAGAAGAGTGTCTGAGCGAGCTCAGCTCCTCCCCACATGCCAGCCGGGACTGGGTGTAGACCCTCAAAGAAGCCTCCTTGTGTCCTGGCCAGCACAACCCTCAGAGCACTCAGAAATTCCCAGTGACCTTCCCAGCCAATGTCTCTTCCCATGTCACAACCCCACCAAGTCCTGCCTGCCAGGTATTCCGTGCCTGGTTTGATCATGCAGCCTGGCACACATATCCCTTCAGGTAACATTTAAATGATTTTTACTGTAATTAACCCACAAACATGAAAAAGCAAGAACTGTTCAAACTTAATTATCTTTGCCCTTTATAAGAAGAATGTAATGTGCTGAGTCCCAGACAAAAGGCTCACAGCACTTCATAATTTCTGTTGGCGGTTGTCCTGGCAAGCCTTGATGCACGGGAGGTGCTTGTGGCTCTCCAGACCCAGTCTGCACTCAGCCTAGACTGTGGCGTCTGCCTCTGTAAGGAGAGCAAGTACTGGGCAGGGGCCACTTGGTGGGACTGGAACCTGTGCCCACTTCTTCCTGTTGGGGCTCTTCTGGGGGTCAGCCATCCTTTGCTCCACTGGCCATCCACAGACAGTGGAGTGTCTTGTGGCCACTGTTGTGGTTTGAATGTGAATTGTCCCCCCCCCGTAAGGTCATGTATTGGATGCTTGGTTCCTACCTGGTGTGCTGTTTTGAAAAGTTTTAGAAACTTTAGGAAGGAAGACTTTGGAAGAAATAGGTCACTGGGGATGTGTCCTTGGTGGGGGGCGGGGAGAAGCACCTCTGTCTGTGCTGTCAGCTTCCTATCCACTACAAAGGGACCAGCCGTTGCTGTACATGCCCTCCACCATAATGGTCTGCCTCCCTGTTAACTCAGAATCAGTGGAGCCAAGCAACCAGAGACTGAGCCCTCTGCAACAAAAGGACCTGAGCCCAAGTCAGTAACTCTTCTCTTAGGCTCTTCTGTAAGGCATTTCATCACAGCCATGTAGAAGGAATTTGTATAACCACCATGTGGCGTTTGTGGGTGAGCACCCAGCAATAGGGACACCCCCTAATCACAGCCTGATACGTTCACCTCCTCTTGCTGGCACTTCCTTGACTAGACCTTACTGCCTGTAGACTTCACCAGGCTTCTCTGGTGTGGCAAGCCTCTGGTGAACCCTAACTTGTAAGACTCCCCGGGAGGGAAGGACAGGGAGATGTTTCCTGGTGGCTTCCCTCTAAAGGACATTTTTTGGAGGGAGGCTTCAGGTGCCCTATGGCAGTGGACATGAAAAGGTTAGGCCACCATATTAGTGGCTGGCCTGAGCCTCTGCACAGAGCCCTGGAGGCTGAGTCAGATCTTTGTGCTTCTGAATCTGTAGGGAGTCTCCTTTTCATGCCTGTCACCACTGGAGATGACACAGTGACTGGGGTTGGAGGTAGGGCTGGGCTGAGCGGCACAGCTGGAGAGGGAATGAAGATACTTAGCAGCTGTTTTGCTGGTGGCCCTGCCTCTTGCTTTTCCAGCTGCAGCTGGGACTCCCAGAACCCAGGTGAAGTGACATGTCCTGCCCCAGCTCTTGAGGCCATTTGCTGATGGAAGTGTCAGGTCTTGGCCAGTTAACTTGTGAGTCCTGTCTCATGGCCGAAGCTAATGTGACCGAGTTGTGCACATTTAATTCATGGCAAGAGCTTGATTGCCAGTGAGTTTTTCAGAGGCCAAAGGAGAGGGAAGGAAGGACGGAAGGAAGGAAGGAAGGAAGGAAGGAAGGAAGGAAGGAAGGAAGGAAGGAAGGAAGGAAGGAAGGAAGGAAGGAAGGAAGGAAGGAAGGAGACAGAAAGTAAAAAGCAGAGGGCGTTCTGTGAGATCGCAGTGATCCTCGGCCTGAGGTGGGTTTTCTACCTGGGCTGTGAGCCTCTTGCTGCTGCTTCCACTGCCCTGGTCCTGAAGTCTGCACCTCTGACAGCCAGTTTTGTTTGTTTGGGTGGAAAGAGATTGATAGTGGACCAGAGAGAACTGTGAACTCCTGGTTCCCAGGCAGTGCTGCATCGTGGCTCATAGACTGTGGAGACCTGAGGGTCTCCTGGCTCTATTTGGGACTCCCAGGAACCCCCGCCCCCAGTCTACACACCCAGCATGACTCTGGAAGTAGAATGTGAGGCCACCTTCTGTACTGGACTGGGGCCTCTGTTGGATGGGACACCTGCTGTGAGACCACAGTAGGATGTGAAGAGATGGGGATCTCCCCTTATGTGGCAGCCAGGCGTGTAGCATATTTACATCTCTAGACTTGGCACTTGGCTGGTGACATCACCCCCACCCCCACCCCCCATGTAGTTAGTTTTCTTCCATATGTGAGCCTGTTGTCCCAAACAGCATTGACTCATCTTCTAACCGAGGACCTGAGGGCAGGACAGGGCGGCAGCCTGCTGAATGCAGAAGAAAGCATCAAGAGCTGGGTGAGGGCTCTCTCACCTCATCTACTTCATGCTTTCTCCCTGGCTAATTTTCCAAGTTTGATGACTAAGCTTACATTCTCCTCATCCTCGTCACATTGAGAAACACTGATATTGACTTCTTTAAAGTGTTCATTTACTGACCTTCTGTTCAAGAGGTACAGCCTGGGAGGTTACTTGGTCTGTGGCCCTGAGGGTGAGGCACATGGCTGGCTGCCCGGCGGGTCAGTGATATGAAGGGAGACAGGTAGAGGGCAGGGCTGTATCCCACAGCTGCTTGCTGCAGACAGCCGGGGGCATAGTGAACTGAGTCAGGGGTCCCAGGGGCAGCAGAGGTGGCTCAGTGACCTGGCGGCACCCTTTATCAAGTGCTGGGTATACCTGCTTGGTGCTGGCTCCTCACGCCACGGCAGGCTGGACCCAGGGCGTCAAGGCCTGCATTGGGTAGGCAGAAGGTGGCCAGGCTGAGGCGTCGCCAAGCCCTGACCATGGTTTTCGTTGTGTTTTCTTTTGAGGATCCATTCCAAGGAGCATTTCAAGGAGAAGTACGCTGTGGATGATGTCCAGTACACGGACGAGGTAAGTGGCTGACGTGGCGCTGCCTCGTTCTGAGCAGCCCTGGACTGGCAGTAACCCCTCTGTCCTGGCTTCTCCTTCCACTGTCACAGTCTGGGGACAGTGCCCCTCAGGAGCAGCAGAGGAGACACAGCAGACACCTCTGACTGAGGACGCTGTTCTTAGCCCGGGCAGTGCTTCTGACTCAGGTAGCAGCGTCTGGCAGTCGGGTTATGGTGACCACTGAGGTCCCTCTCTGAGAGGCAGCATGCTTGCCAGAGGGACACAGGTGTAATCAGAGCTGACAGTGGGCTTGCTCTGGGCCTTCATGTGTTGAGGGGACTATTTGTAAGTCCTTCCTAGCTGTAGGTGCCGCTGTCAGAAGAACCCCAGGTTGTGAATGGCTCGTGAGAGGACAGGAATTGGGGGTCCCTTGACTTGAATCTACCTTCCAATCTGGCTGCCCAGCAGTGTCAGGTAGTGTGGGTAAATATATCAATGTCATCCTGAGGCCGTGAATCTGCCCCGTGTCCAAGAAGACAGAACAGGGCTGGGGCAGAGTTGGGAGCACAGCGAGGAGCTCCAGAGTCTGAGTGAGCAAAGCCTGATACTGTGGCCACTGCCTGGCACACAGGAGGCCTTTCTGGTTCATCCCCGGATGCTGTCACAGCTCCATGTTCTATGCACGTCAGAGCTGGACAGAAGTCAGCACGTGCCATTGGAGATCCAACCTGGACCTGGCAGGATCAGCTGGACAGGGCACTGTGACCACATTGCCTCAGACCACGCTTGAGTGTGAGTGGACACATGCTAAGAGCTGGGCCTGCCAAGCTATGGAAGCAGCTTAGATGCCTGTTGACAGATGAACGGAGAGGAAAAAAAAAGGGGGTGTGTGTGCACACAGTGGAGTGTTATTCAGCTGTGAAGTCACTTGCAGGAAGTGACTTCATTGGATGGCATTGGGGACCTTCGTGTGAATGGAAAGAAGCCAAATGCCATGGGTTTGCCCTCATATGTAGAGTCTGGATCAGTGGTTCTCAACCTTCCTAATGCTGTGACCCTTTAATACAGTTCCTCATGTTGTGGTGCCCTCCAACCATGCAATTATATTCATTGCTACTTCATAACTATAATGTTGCTACTATTATGCTAATGTAAATAGCTGTGTTTTCTGATGATCTTAGGTGACCCGTGTGAAAGGGTCGTTTGATCCACAGAGGAGTTGCGATCCACTGGTAGAGAACTGCTGGTCTGTCTTGTGTGGTGCGCAAGCAGAAGGATTATTTGGAAAGTGGAAGGGGACCGGTGAGAGGAGGAGGGAGACCAGAAAGGACAATGGGGAAGATGATCAAAGGCATGTGAGATTGTAATGAAAACATCATCATGATGCACAGTGTTATGCTATGAGTATACATTAATAATTTCTTTCGAAAGACCGTGGTGAAGAAGAGATAGAGGTAGGAGAAGGAAGGAGCTTGGAGGGCTAGGGCTAGGGTTTCACAGTAGAGGTGGTCATGCGATCTGTCCAGTGGAAACCAAGCAGAAACCCCCTTCCCTCCAGGCAGGGCGCAGCTCTTTTGGGGTGACAGCACCAGGTGAAGAAGTGGGTTTTTGGGGACCCTAGCCAGATGCACTGCACTGTGAGGAGCCTACCTGTCTCTGCTCAGCATTTTGTCCTGGCTCACTTGCTCTGGGGCAGACAGCTCTCCTTGACCTTGGGCAGACCAGCCTCAGCCCCATCCTGTACAGAGGCAGCATGGTCCTGCCTTGAGTTCTGTAGCCCTGGAATGTGCCACCCACAGATTATCATCCCCATCCATCAGGGCCCTGCCCCGACCCCGTGGGTGCTCTCGGGATAGCTTGTGGACACGGGCACTGTCTGGCTTCTGAGCTGCAGCTGGTCCTCTCTTGTCTCGTCTCTGTCTTGAGAACCTGGTTGTTGGCTTGCCGTGTCTCTCCTGCACTCTCCCTCCTAGTCCCAGAGGTGTACAGAGGTATTTCGGCCCGGAGCTCCACCCAGCAGCCCAGGGCATGGGATAGCACAGGAAGTGACTTCACAGGTGAAACACTATGGCAGAGTAGTGCCCTGTGAGGTTCCCAGCAGAACCTCAGTGAAGGAGAACGCTCATATGCTTGCGCTGCAATCCATGTCTACCGTGCCTTTGCCCTGTTGCATCATGGAGAGATAGGCAACTTATTATTTTAAAAATGTGTCATTTTATTTTACGTGCATTGGTGTTTTGCCTGCACACATGTCTATGTAAGGGTGTTGCATTTCCTGGAATTGGGATTACAGACAGTTGTGAGCTGCCATGTGGGTGCTGGGAATTAAATCCAGGTCTTCTGGAAGAGCAGTCAGTGCTCTTAGCTGCCGAGCTATCTCTCCAGCCCCCAGTTTATTATTTTTTTCTGCAAGGTTTCTAATAATTATTAGTGTGTATTTAAAAATATTATTATTTTTAAGTATGTGTCTGTGTCTGTGTGCATGTGCTTGTGAGTGCAGTACCTAATGGAGGCCAAAGGGGGCATCAGATTTCCTGGGGTTATGAGTTACAGGTACTTGTGAGCTGCCCAATGTGGGTGCTGGGAACTGAACTCTGGTCCTCTGAAAGAGCAGCAAGTGCTCTTATTCATCTCTCTAGCCCTCATGGTATGCATACATTGTAGAGAAGAATGAGTTTCATTTTTACATTTTCATGTATGTACACTGTGTACTTTGATCATACTTCCATTTCCTGCTTGTCCTGCCCCAGTACTGACCTTCATCTTCTCAAACACTTCCCTTCTACTTTCCTTTTCTAGACAGGGTTCCTCTGCCTAGCCCTGACTGTCCTGGAACTCACTCTGTAGATCAGGCTGTCCTTGAATTCACAAAGATCCCCCTGCCTCTGCCCCCTAGTGCTGTGATCAAAGGTGTGCACTACCACCGCCCAGCTCCCTTCTGCTTTCTTACCCTTTTCTCACAACTCAAGATTCCGCATATGAGGGAAACACACCATGTTTGTCTTTCTGAGTCCTGCTTAACAAGATGATCTCTGGTGCAGGCGACATAATTTCATTTCTTTATGCCATTGCATACCACATCTTCATTCCCCATTTGTCGGCTGATGGGCACCGAGACTGATGGCGCATTACTGCTGTGAATTGTACTACAGTAGATGTGGGCACGCGAGACTCTCTGTAGTAAGCTGACTTTTGGCTATATACCTAGGAGTAGTGTAGCTGGCTGCTACATATTTTGTGAAGACCTTCATACTGATTTCCATATTGGATGCGCTCGTTTAAATCCCTGCCTGTACTGTATAGGGTTCCTTTCCCCACACATTGAGAGGCAGCTTTTGAGAGAGCCTGTGTCATATGGCGTCAATCTTTAAGGGTGACCTATGACATCTAAAGGTGTTATAATGCAGCCAGTTGTACCTGGCTCTTTCTGTGTGGCTCTGTAACAGACTGAATGTTTATTTACATGCTTCTAATGAGGTCATTTGCTACATTGTATCTCTACGCGGTAGAGAAGAGCAATGGTTCGTCCTTCACCCTGACCTTGTTCCTGATGCTGTCCTTTGGCAGGTGTATCTCCATTACCCTCCAGTCTCGTAGAGTGCATCTCCATGTCACTGTCCTTTAGGGTCTTGACTGTGGGATCTCCCATGATCACCCCTGGAGGGAGAGCTAGGAGAGGCCCTGTCTCAGGGTTGTGAGATGGAGTCCTGCCTGTGGCTGGGCCCCCACTGCTGAGTATGAACCCTCTCTGGGCTGCAGCCTCACAGGTTGACGTTTTGCATTTATAACTGGAGGGAGGGGAGACTTTACACTGTGGGGAAAGGAACCAGACCTCCAGATGCAGGACAACAGAGGAAGAGAAAGCGTCCCGGCAGGAAAGTCCTTAGTGAGGGTGTAGACTGGCAGCCACACAGGCCGTCTTAATCTTTTAAGGCAGAATGTTAAATGATGGTGTCAATAGAGGCCAAAGGGCAGAGCCTCTTTAGGGTTCTGGAGCACTCTGCAGGAGCAACAGAATCATTATCATCATCGATCAGCTCTGTTGACCACCGTGGCTGCTGTTCTACGGTTTTGATTTCTCTGCTAGAGAGAGAAAAGAGGGCCTTGGACATGCTAGCTGGTGCCACTGAACCCCACCGCCAGCTTTGCTGCCCTTCCCGGAGGCAGGGCTCCTCTTAACAGTAGGGCAGGTGCTTCACTCTGGGGTTGCTCGTTTATGATGCCTTCCACCCTGTCCCACAGTGAGCTACAGATCCAACCCCATTTACAGCCAAGAAGGTCAAGACTGAGAGGTAAGAGGCCTCATCCATGGCCCCACAGCTGGGGTGTGTGGGGTGTGGCAGCACTGGGGTGACCCTAAGGCCTCCAGATCCCAGAGGCTGTCCCCTCGGGCTCCACACTTGGCCTGTCAGAAGTGAAAGGCTGACTTGCAGGGGGCTTGCTCGTGCGGAAGTGACCCAGGCTTCCAAGGGCCTGTGATTTCCTGAAACTGGGAGCGAATCCCACCAAAAGGAGCAGACTGCTGTGTTGAGCGCCGCGGGCTGGAAGCATGCTCGGATGTGGGCAGCACTCAGGCTTAGTCCATCATGGAAGGTGACAGGAAACGCCTTGGGCAGGGATTCCAGGCCAGTTCTGTGGTGCTCAGCCCTATCTAGCCTTGGCCATCCTTGGCCATCTCTATAAACCAGACAGCTAGCTGCAGCTGCATGCTTGCTCTTGATGTCTCATAAAGTAAATGCAGGTATCAGAGAATGCAGCTCAGTCAGCAGAGCCACATTAACGAGGCATGGTGGTGCACGCCGGTAGTCGTAGCCCTTAAGAGGCGGAGGTAGGAGGATCAGAAGATCAAGGTCAGCCTCTGCTGTATAGTGAATTCAAGGCCTGGGCTCCATGAGATTCTGTCTCAAAAACAGGAAAAACACAGATGTTTGCAATGATAGACCTGGTTCCCCTCCTCCTCACAGAAGAGCCAGAGCTTAATTACTGGGAAGGAGTCACTCTGGGGACCCCTGGAAGGGGCTCCCCAGCATTGCTGTGTACACTTGGTGTAGAAGCTAATGTCTAACTAACTGGGAGTTGGCAGGGTGGAGGGTGATTTTTGCACTTGCTCTTCAGCACTGGGCAGATGTGTGAAGGTCGCAGGATCAGTTACTCAGCTGTAGGCAGGCAGGTTGTAAGAGAAACAGCCACAGATGCCCAGGGGTAGATGCTGCCTGCTCCTCAGCCTTGGTATGGGAGGCTTCAGTAGAGGAGTCTATCTATGATGGGGCCACGATTGCTGCCTTATTCTGAGGCGCTGCTAATACTCTGTGTTCGAGAATAGTCAGGCATCATATTGTTGGTGCTATTTTCATTTTAAAAGCAGATTCAAACATTTAAGGGCACTTCAGGCCACTGGTGTGCACTGGTGTTTTGGGAAACTGCCATGAATAATGGTTTGTTTTCAAGAGTTTCAGTGCTGGGAGGGCAGATCCCTGCATGCTGGGCCACATGGGCTTTCTCAGCAACACAGTTGAAGCGTGTCTAATTCCTTTGTTGAGAGTGACTCACTGGTTTGGTCAGAGTCCTGGTCAGGAGCCCGTGTCAGGTTCCCTTGGGAAGCTTCTGGATTGTCCCCAGGGCAGGATCTGGGCGCACAGGCCTCTGATAAATTCTTCAGGTTCCTGTCTACCTAGTCAAGGCTTCCTGGGAGATGGATGCTGGCTGTGGCCTGCAGCAAGGCAGGGGCTTTTAACAGCCCCACTGGGGAGAGCAGATGAGTCCCCTGTGGCATGCGCTCCTGGAAGTGAGGCCTGGGGCTGTTAGAGCTGTGCTGTCTAGTCCTGGGGCTACATTCGGAGCCAGCGACACAAAACTCGCATCTTGTTCCCTTAATTTTTGAGGCACGGCCTCCAATCGGTGTGCTGATGAGTGTACCACTAATGGGTCTCCGTGGGGAAGGCAGATGGAGCTGCTGGGCTGGGAGTAGTTCTGCAGCCACAGAGGTAACCAGGGCCCACTCAAGCAGCTGTGATCAATAAAAGATGTTACTCTGCCAGGACGCAGCGACGCCTGGCCTGCTCTCTGTATCTGGCCTCCATGCATCTGAGCGTCAGGCTTGCAGCAAGGGGGTTTTCTCCTCCATTATTCCTAACCAGCATGTCCAGAGAGTCATTGCGGAGAGAAAAACCATCAGCCTGCACATTTGTTATCCAGCTTCTCTCTCCCAAGGACAATAGCAGATACAATCCCCAAGTGCCTCCTCGCTCTCTGATTCTGCCGCTGTAATTGACGGCATCGTTGTGTGCTGATGAATGTAGACCCTTCATGTCACCGAAACAACACACCCAGGGCCTGACACACTCGGCTCTGTTGGTTTTAATGAGCCTCCCTCCCCTCCAGGAGGAGCAGGCGGGAGGAAGGGACCGGCAAGCCTTCGTTTGTGCGACACAGAGGCCGAGGGGCTCAGTCATTCTCCAAGTGGTTCCTGAGTGAGGGGAGAGAGAGGCTGCACCTGGGAGCCACTGTCTCCTGCCCAGATAGCTAGAGCATGGATGGCGTGGAACACTGACCTTCGACCCTCTCAGCTGGGTCACTTGATTTCTAAATTCTTTTCTTTTTATTGTTACCCCTCCATTCCTTTGTCCTTACCTTCATTTTAAGGTCGGGTCCCATGGAGTCTATGCTAGCCTTGAACTTACGGTCCTCCTACTTCTTCCAAGTTCTGGGAAAACAGGCACATACTATTATGCCTGCTCACTTAAGAAAAAGAACTTCTTTTTCTTATGAGGTTACTGCGTATTTGAAGCTAACCTCAAACTCACGATCCTCCTGTCTCAGCTTCCCAAATGCTAGAATTATAGATGTGAGCCACCATACCATATCAGAAAAACCCTTCAAATAACATAATTTATATGTATGCAAATATATATAAATTATATATAAAACTATATATGCCAGGATGCTCACACAGCATTATTTATAATAATTCATCATTAGAAATAATTTACATGTCCAGCAGAGGGAGAAATTAAGTAAATGATACTGACTCCATTAAGAGAGAGTTTTCTATAGCCACATGTTAAAATTCTGGGCTTTGCTATTTTCTTTTAGAGAGAGAGAGAGAGAGTGTGTGTGTGTGTGTGTGTGTACGTACATGTACATTCCACATGTGTGTGGATGCCTGAGGAGGCCAGAGAGGGTGTTGATTCCCCTGAGCTGGAATTCTAGGTGGTTGTGAGGCAACTGATACGGGCAGCTTGGCTCTCCTGGAAGAGCAGTCAGAGCTCTCCGTCACTGTGCGATCCCTTCTGTCCTGGCTTTGCTGCTTATTAGCTGAATTTAGGCGAGTCCTTTAACCCCACACAAGCCGCCTCCATCTGTGCGT